>JAYKTQ010000291.1:2500-7500 GCA_036010785.1 Ammospiza maritima maritima
AGGAAGGAAGGAAGGAAGAAAGGAAGGAAGGAAGGAAGGAAGGAAGGAAGTGTCGGAAGGAAGTGTCGTAAGGAAGTGTGGGACGGAAGTGTCGGAAGGAAGTGTCGGAAGGAAGTGTCGGAAGGAAGTGTCGGAAGGAAGGAAGGAAGTGTGGGAAGGAAGGAAGGAAGTGTCGGGAGGAAGGAAGGCAGTGTCGGAAGGAAGTGTACGAAGGAAGTGTCGGAAGGAAGGAAGGAAGTGTCGGAAGGAAGGAAGTGTCGGAAGGAAGTGTCGGAAGGAAGGAAGTGTCGGAAGGTAGTGTCGGAACGAAGTGTCGGAAGGAAATGTCGGAAGGAAGTGTCGGAAGGAAGGAAGTGTCGGAAGGAAGTGTCGGAAGGAAGTGTCGGAAGGAAGTGTCGGAAGGAATGTCGGAAGGAAGTGTCGGAAGGAAGTGTCGGAAGGACGTGTCGGAAGGAAGTGTCGGAAGGAAGGAAGGAAGGAAGGAAGGCAGGAAGGAGGGAAGGAGGGAGGGAAGGAGGGAGGGAAGGAGGGAGGGAGGGAAGGAAGGAAGGAAGGAAGGAAGGAAGGAAGGAAGGAAGGAAGGAAGGAAGGAAGGAAGGAAGGAAGGAAGGAAGGAAGGAAGGAAGGAAGGAAGGAAGGAAGGAAGGAAGGAAGTGTCGGAAGGAAGTGTCGGAAGGAAGGAAGGAAGTGTCGGAAGGAAGTGTCGGAAGGAAGTGTCGGAAGGAAGTGTCGGAAGGAAGGAAGGAAGGAAGGAAGGAAGGAAGTGTCGGAAGGAAGGAAGGAAGGAAGGAAGGAAGGAAGGAAGGAAGGAAGGAAGGAAGGAAGGAAGGAAGTGTCGGAAGGAAGTGTCGGAAGGAACGAAGGAAGGAAGTGACGGAAGGAAAGAAGGAAGGAAGGAAGGAAGGAAGGAAGGAAGGGTTGGAAAAAAGGGAGTGTCGGAAGGAAGTGTCAGATGGAAGCGTGGGAAAGAAGTGTCGGAAGGAAGTGTCGGAAGGAAGTGTCGGAAGGAAGTGTCGGAAGGAAGTGTCGGAAGGAACGAAGGAAGGAAGAAAGGAAGGAAGGAAGGAAGGAAGGAAGGAAGGAAGGAAGGAAGGAAGGAAGAAAGGAAGTGTCGGAAAAAAGGAAGTGTCGGAAGGAAGTGTCAGATGGAAGCGTGGGAAAGAAGTGTCGGAAGGAAGGAAGTGTCGGAAGGAAGGAAGGAAGGAAGGAAGGAAGGAAGGAAGGAAGTGTCGGAAGGAAGGAAGGAAGTGTCGGAAGGAAGTGTCGAAAGAAAGGAAGGAAGGAAGGAAGGAAGAAAGGAAGTGTCGGAAGGCAGTGGCGGAAGGAAGTGTCGGAAGGAAGTGTCGGAAGGAAGTGTCGGAAGGAAGTGTCGGAAGGAAGTGTAGGAAGGAAGTGTCGGAAGGAAGTGTCGGAAGGAAGGAAGGAAGGAAGGAAGGAAGGAAGGAAGGAAGGAAGGAAGGAAGGAAGGAAGGAAGGAAGGAAGGAAGGAAGGAAGGAAGGAAGTGTCGGAAGGAAGTGTCGGAAGGAAGTGTCGGAAGGAAGTGTCGGAAGGAAGGAAGGAAGTGTCGGAAGGAAGTGTCGGAAGGAAGGAAGGAAGGAAGGAAGGAAGGAAGGAAGGAAGGAAGGAAGGAAGGAAGGAAGGAAGTGTCGGAAAAAAGGAAGTGTCGGAAGGAAGTGTCAGATGGAAGCGTGGAAAGAAGTGTCGGAAGGAAGTGTCGGAAGGAAGGAAGGAAGTGTCAGAAGGAAGGAAGGAAGTGTCGGAAGGAAGTGTCGAAAGAAAGGAAGGAAGGAAGGAAGGAAGAAAGTATCGGAAAATAGGAAGTGTCGGAAGGAAGTGTCAGATGGAAGCGTAGGAAAGAAGTGTCGGAAGGAAGGAAGGAAGGAAGGAAGGAAGGAAGGAAGGAAGGAAGGAAAGAAGGAAGGAAGGAAGGAAGGAAGGAAGGAAGGAAGGAAGGAAGGAAGGAAGGAAGGAAGGAAGGAAGGAAGGAAGTGTCGGAAAAAAGGAAGTGTCGGAAGGAAGTGTCAGATGGAAGCGTGGGAAAGAAGTGTCGGAAGGAAGGAAGTGTCGGAAGGAAGGAAGGAAGGAAGGAAGGAAGTGTCGGAAGGAAGGAAGGAAGTGTCGGAAGGAAGTGTCGAAAGAAAGGAAGGAAGGAAGGAAGGAAGAAAGTATCGGAAAATAGGAAGTGTCGGAAGGAAGTGTCAGATGGAAGCGTAGGAAAGAAGTGTCGGAAGGAAGGAAGGAAGGAAGGAAGGAAGGAAGGAAGGAAGGAAGGAAGGAAGGAAGGAAGGAAGTGTCGGAAGGAAGTGTCGGAAGGAAGGAAGGAAGTGTCGGAAGGAAGGAAGTGTCGGAAGGAAGGAAGGAAGGAAGGAAGGAAGGAAGTAAGGAAGGAAGGAAGGAAGGAAGGAAGGAAGGAAGGAAGGAAGGAAAGAAGTGTCGGAAGGAAGTGTCGGAAGGAAGTGTCGGCAGGAAGGAAGGAAGTGTGGGAAGGAAGGAAGGAAGTGTCGGAAGGAAGGAAGGAAGTGTCGGAAGGAAGTGTACGAAGGAAGTGTCGGAAGGAAGGAAGGAAGTGTCGGAAGGAAGTAAGTGTCGGAAGGAAGTGTCGGAAGGAAGGAAGGAAGGAAGGAAATGTCGGAACGAAGTGTCGGAAGGAAATGTCGGAAGGAAGGGTCGGAAGGAAGGAAGTGTCGGAAGGAAGTGTCGGAAGGAAGTGTCGGAAGGAAGTGTCGGAAGGAAGTGTCGGAAGGAAGTGTCGGAAAGAAGTGTCGGAAGGAAGGAAGGAAGGAAGGAAGGAAGGAAGGAGGGAAGGAAGGAGGGAGGGAAGGAAGGAAGGAAGTGTCGGAAGGAAGTAAGGAAGTGTCGGAAGGAAGGAAGGAAGTGTCGGAAGGAAGGAAGGAAGTGTCGGAAGGAAGTGTCGGAAGGAAGGAAGGAAGTGTCGGAAGGAAGTGTCGGAAGGAAGGAAGGAAGGAAGGAAGGAAGGAAGGAAGGAAGGAAGGAAGGAAGGAAGGAAGGAAGGAAGGAAGGAAGGAAGGAAGGAGGGAAGGAAGGAAGGAAGGAAGGAAGGAAGGAAGGAAGGAAGGAAGGAAGGAAGGAGGGGTCGCAAGGAAGGAAGGAAGGAAGTAAGTTTCGGAAAGAAGTGTCGGAAGGAAGTGTCGGAAGGAAGTGTCGGAAGGAAGGAAGGAAGTGTAGGAAGGAAGTGTCGGAAGGAAGGTGTCGGAAGGAAGTGTCGGAAGGAAGTGTCGGAAGGAAGTGTCGGAAGGAAGGAAGGAAGGAAGGAAGGAAGGAAGGAAGGAAGGAAGGAAGGAAGGAAGGAAGAAAGTGTCGGAAGGAAGTGTCGGAAGGAAGGAAGGAAGGAAGTGTCAGAAGGAAGTGTCGCAAGGAAGGAAGTGTCGGAAGGAAGGAAGTGTCGGAAGGAAGTGTCGAAAGAAAGTGTCGGAAGGAAGTGTCGGAAGGAAGGAAGGAAGTGACGGAAAGAAGTGTCGGAAGGAAGTGTCGGAAGGAAGTGTCGGAAGGAAGTGTCGGAAGGAAGTGTCGGATGGAAGTGTCGGAAGGAAGGAAGGAAGTGTCAGAAGGAAGGAAGAAGGAAGGAAAGAAAGGAAGGAAGTGTCGGAAGGAAGGAAGTGTCGGAAGGAAGGAAGGAAGGAAGGAAGGAAGGAAGGAAGGAAGGAAGGAAGTGTCGGAAGGAAGGAAGGAAGGAAGGAAGGAAGGCAGGAAGGAAGGAAGGAAGTGTCGGAAGGAAGGAAGGAAGCGTCGGAAGGAAGTGTCGGAAGGAAGTGTCGGAAGGAAGGAAGGAAGGAAGGAAGGGTCGGAAGGAAGGAAGGAAGTGTCGGAAGGAAGTGTCGGAAGGAAGTGTCGGAAGGAAGGAACGAAGTGTCGGAAGGAAGTGTACGAAGGAAGTGTCGGAAGGAAGGAAGGAAGTGTCGGAAGGAAGTGTCAGAAGGAAGTGTCGGAAGGAAGGAAGTGTCAGAAGGAAGTGTCGGAAGGAAGTGTCGGAAGGAAGTGTCGGAAGTGTCGGAAGTGTCGGAAGTGTCGGAAGGAAGGAAGGAAGGAAGGAAGTGTCGGAACGAAGTGTCGGAAGGAAATGTCGGAAGGAAGGGTCGGAAGGAAGGAAGTGTCGGAAGGAAGTGTCGGAAGGAAGTGTCGGAAGGAAGTGTCGGAAGGAAGTGTCGGAAGGAAGGAAGGAAGGAAGGAAGGAAGGAAGGAAGGAAGGAAGGAGGGAGGGAAGGAGGGAGGGAAGGAAGGAAGGAAGTGTCGGAAGGAAGGAAGTGTCGGAAGGAAGGAAGGAAGGAAGGAAGGAAGGAAGGAAGGAAGGAAGGAAGTGTCGGAAGGAAGTGTCGAAAGGAAGGAAGGAAGGAAGTGTCAGAAGGAAGTGTCGCAAGGAAGGAAGTGTCGGAAGGAAGGAAGTGTCGGAAGGAAGTGTCGGAAGGAAGTGTCGGAAGGAAGTGTCGGAAGGAAGGAAGGAAGGAAGGAAGGAAGGAAGGAAGGAAGGAGGGAAGGAGGGAGGGAAGGAGGGAGGGAAGGAAGGAAGGAAGTGTCGGAAGGAAGGAAGTGTCGGAAGGAAGGAAGTAAGGAAGGAAAGAAGGAAGGAAGGAAGGAAGGAAGGAAGGAAGGAAGGAAGGAAGTGTCGGAAGGAAGGAAGGAAGGAAGGAAGGAAAGAAGGAAGGAAGGAAGGCAGGAAGGAAGGAAGGAAGTGTCGGAAGGAAGGAAGGTAGCGTCGGAAGGAAGTGTCGGAAGGAAGTGTCGGAAGGAAGGAAGGAAGGAAGGAAGGAAGGAAGGAAGGAAGGAATGAAGGAAGGAAGGAAGGAAGGGTCGGAAGGAAGGAAGGAAGTGTCGGAAAAAAGGAAGTGTCGGAAGGAAGTGTCGGATGGAAGCGTGGGAAAGAAGTGTCGGAAGGAAGGAAGTGTCGGAAGGAAGGAAGGAAGGAAGGAAGGAAGGAAGGAAGGAAGGAAGGAAGGAAGGAAGTGTCAGAAGGAAGGAAGGAAGTGTCGGAAGGAAGTGTCGA
>JAYKTQ010000291.1:12500-20000 GCA_036010785.1 Ammospiza maritima maritima
AGGAAGGAAGGAAGGAAGGAAGGAAGGAAGGAAGGAAAGAAGTGTCGGAAGGAAGTGTCGGAAGGAAGTGTCGGCAGGAAGGAAGGAAGTGTGGGAAGGAAGGAAGGAAGTGTCGGAAGGAAGGAAGGAAGTGTCGGAAGGAAGTGTACGAAGGAAGTGTCGGAAGGAAGGAAGGAAGTGTCGGAAGGAAGTAAGTGTCGGAAGGAAGTGTCGGAAGGAAGGAAGGAAGGAAGGAAATGTCGGAAGGAAGTGTTAAGTGTCGGAAGGAAGTGTCGGAAGGAAGGGTCGGAAGGAAGGAAGGAAGGAAGGAAGGAAGGAAGGAAGGAAGGAAGGAAGGAAGTGTCGGAAGGAAGGAAGGAAGGAAGCGTCGGAAGGAAGTGTCGGAAGGAAGTGTCGGAAGGAAGGAAGGAAGGAAGGAAGGGTCGGAAGGAAGGAAGGAAGTGTCGGAAGGAAGTGTCGGAAGGAAGTGTCGGAAGGAAGGAACGAAGTGTCCGAAGGAAGTGTACGAAGGAAGTGTCGGAAGGAAGGAAGGAAGTGTCGGAAGGAAGTGTCAGAAGGAAGTGTCGGAAGGAAGGAAGTGTCAGAAGGAAGTGTCGGAAGGAAGTGTCGGAAGGAAGTGTCGGAAGTGTCCGAAGTGTCGGAAGTGTCGGAAGTGTCGGAAGGAAGGAAGGAAGGAAGGAAGTGTCGGAACGAAGTGTCGGAAGGAAACGTCGGAAGGAAGGGTCGGAAGGAAGGAAGTGTCGGAAAGAAGTGTCGGAAGGAAGTGTCGGAAGGAAGTGTCGGAAGGAAGTGTCGGAAGGAAGTGTCGGAAGGAAGGAAGGAAGGAAGGAAGGAAGGAAGGAAGGAAGGAAGGAAGGAAGGAAGGAAGGAAGGAAGGAAGGAAGGAAGGAAGGAGGGAGGGAAGGAGGGAGGGAAGGAAGGAAGGAAGTGTCGGAAGGAAGGAAGTGTCGGAAGGAAGGAAGGAAGGAAGGAAGGAAGGAAGGAAGGAAGGAAGGAAGTGTCGGAAGGAAGGAAGGAAGGAAGGAAGGAAGGAAGGAAGGAAGGCAGGAAGGAAGGAAGGAAGTGTCGGAAGGAAGGAAGGAAGCGTCGGAAGGAAGTGTCGGAAGGAAGTGTCGGAAGGAAGGAAGGAAGGAAGGAAGGAAGGAAGGAAGGAAGGAAGGAAGGAAGGGTCGGAAGGAAGGAAGGAAGTGTCGGAAAAAAGGAAGTGTCGGAAGGAAGTGTCGGATGGAAGCATGGGAAAGAAGTGTCGGAAGGAAGGAAGTGTCGGAAGGAAGGAAGGAAGGAAGGAAGGAAGGAAGGAAGTGTCAGAAGGAAGGAAGGAAGTGTCGGAAGGAAGTGTCGAAAGAAAGGAAGGAAGGAAGGAAGGAAGGAAGGAAGGAAGGAAGGAAGGAAGGAAGAAAGTATCGGAAAATAAGAAGTGTCGGAAGGAACTGTCAGATGGAAGCGTAGGAAAGAAGTGTCGGAAGGAAGGAAGGAAGGAAGGAAGGAAGGAAGGAAGGAAGGAAGGAAGGAAGGAAGGAAGTGTCGGAAAAAAGGAAGGAAGAAGGAAGGAAGGAGGAGGAAGGAAGGAAGGAAGGAAGGAAGGAAGGAAGGAAGGATGGAAGGAGGAAGGAAGGAAGGAAGGAAGTGTCGGAAGGAAGTGTCGGAAGGAAGGAAGGAAGGAAGGAAGTGTCGGAAGGAAGTGTCGGAAGGAAGGAAGGAAGTGTCGGAAGGAAGGAAGGAAGGAAGGAAGGAAGGAAGGAAGGAAGGAAGGAAGGAAGGAAGGAAGGAAGGAAAGAAGGAAGGAAGGAAGGAAGGAAGTGTCGGAAGGATGGAAGTGTCGGAAGGAAGGAAGGAAGGAAGGAAGGAAGGAAGGAAGGAAGGAAGGAAGGAAAGAAGGAAGGAAGGAAGGAAGGAAGGAAGGAAGGAAGGAAGGAAGGAAGGAAGGAAGGAAGGAAGGAAGGAAGGAAGGAAGGAAGGAAGGAAGGAAGGAAGGAAGGAAGGAAGGAAGGAAGGAAGGAAGTGTCGGAAGGAAGTGTCGGAAGGAAGGAACGAAGTCTCGGAAGGAAGTGTAGGAAGGAAGTGTCGGAAGGAGGGAAGGAAGTGTCAGAAGGAAGTGTCGGAAGGAAGTGTCGGAAGGAAGTGTCAGAAGGAAGTGTCGGAAGAAAGGAAGTGTCAGAAGGAAGTGTCGGAAGGAAGTGTCGGAAGGAAGTGTCGGAAGTGTCGGAAGTGTCGGAAGGAAGGAAGGAAGGAAGGAAGGAAGGAAGGAAGGAAGGAAGGAAAGAAGGAAGGAAGGAAGTGTCGGAAAAAAGGAAGTGTCGGAAGGAAGTGTCGGATGGAAGCGTGGGAAAGAAGTGTCGGAAGGAAGGAAGGAAGGAAGTGACGAAAGGAAGGAAGGAAGGAAGGAAGGAAGGAAGGAAGGGTCGGAAAAAGGAAGTGTCGGAAGGAAGTGTCAGATGGAAGCGTGGGAAAGAAGTGTCGGAAGGAAGGGTCGGAAGGAAGTGTCGGAAGGAAGTGTCGGAAGGAAGGAAGGAAGGAAGGAAGGAAGGAAGGAAGGAAGGAAGGAAGGAAGGAAGGAAGGAAGGAAGGAAGGAAGGAAGGAAGTGTCGGAAAAAAGGAAGTGTCGGAAGGAAGTGTCAGATGGAAGCGTGGGAAAGAAGTGTCGGAAGGAAGGAAGTGTCGGAAGGAAGGAAGGAAGGAAGGAAGGAAGGAAGGAAGGAAGGAAGTGTCGGAAAAAAAGGAAATGTCGGAACGAAGTGTCGGAAGGAGGAGGCGGAAGGAAGGGTCGGAAGGAAGGAAGTGTCGGAAGGAAGTGTCGAAGGAAGTGTCGGAAGGAAGTGTCGGAAGGAAAGTGTCGGAAGGAAGGAAGTGTCGAAGGAAGGAAGGAAGGAAGGAAGGAAGGAAGGAAGGAAGGAAGGAAGGAAGGAAGGAGGGAGGGAAGGAGGGAGGGAAGGAAGGAAGGAAGTGTCGGAAGGAAGGAAGGAAGTGTCGGAAGGAAGGAAGGAAGTGTCGGAAGGAAGGAAGGAAGGAAGGAAGGAAGGAAGGAAGGAAGGAAGGAAGGAAGGAAGGAAGGAAGGAAGGAAGGATGGGTCGCAAGGAAGGAAGGAAGGAAGGAAGTGTCGGAAAGAAGTGTCGGAAGGAAGTGTCGGAAGGAAGTGTCGGAAGGAAGGAAGGAAGTGTCGGAAGGAAGTGTGGGAAGGAAGTGTCGGAAGGAAGTGTCGGAAGGGAGTGTCGGAAGGAAGGAAGGAAGGAAGGAAGGAAGGAAGGAAGGAAGGAAGTGTCGGAAGGAAGTGTCGGAAGGAAGGAAGGAAGGAAGTGTCAGAAGGAAGTGTCGGAAGGAAGGAAGTGTCGGAAGGAAGGAAGTGTCGGAAGGAAGTGTCGAAAGAAAGTGTCGGAAGGAAGTGTCGGAAGGAAGGAAGGAAGTGACGGAAAGAAGTGTCGGAAGGAAGTGTCGGAAGGAAGTGTCGGAAGGAAGTGTCGGAAGGAAGTGTCGGAAGGAAGTGTCGGAAGGAAGGAAGGAAGCGTCAGAAGGAAGGAAGGAAGGAAGGAAAGAAAGGAAGGAAGAGTCGGAAGGAAGGAAGTGTGGGAAGGAAGGAAGGAAGGAAGGAAGGAAGGAAGGAAGGAAGGAAGGAAGGAAGGAAGGAAGGAAGGAAGGAAGGAAGGAAGGAAGGAAGGAAGGAAGGAAGGAAGGAAGGAAGGAAGGAAGTGTCGGAAAAAAGGAAGTGTCGGAAGGAAGTGTCAGATGGAAGCGTGGGAAAGAAGTGTCGGAAGGAAGGAAGTGTCGGAAGGAAGGAAGGAAGGAAGGAAGGAAGGAAGGAAGGAAGGAAGGAAGGAAGGAAGGAGTGTCGGAAGGAAGGAAGGAAGTGTCGGAAGGAAGTGTCGAAAGAAAGGAAGGAAGGAGGAAGGAAGAAAGTATCGGAAAATAGGAAGTGTCGGAAGGAAGTGTCAGATGGAAGCGTAGGAAAGAAGTGTCGGAAGGAAGTGTCGGAAGTGTCGGAAGTGTCGGAAGGAAGGAAGGAAGGAAGGAAGGAAGGAAGGAAGGAAGGAAGGAAAGAAGGAAGGAAGGAAGTGTCGGAAAAAGGAAGTGTCGGAAGGAAGTGTCGGATGGAAGCGTGGGAAAGAAGTGTCGGAAGGAAGGAAGGAAGGAAGTGACGAAAGGAAGGAAGGAAGGAAGGAAGGAAGGAAGGAAGGGTCGGAAAAAAGGAAGTGTCGGAAGGAAGTGTCAGATGGAAGCGTGGGAAAGAAGTGTCGGAAGGAAGGGTCGGAAGGAAGTGTCGGAAGGAAGTGTCGGAAGGAAGGAAGGAAGGAAGGAAGGAAGGAAGGAAGGAAGGAAGGAAGGAAGGAAGGAAGGAAGGAAGGAAGGAAGTGTCGGGAAAAAAGGAAGTGTCGGAAGGAAGTGTCAGATGGAAGCGTGGGAAAGAAGTGTCGGAAGGAAGGAATAGTGTCGGAAGGAAGGAAGGAAGGAAGAGAAGGAAGGAAGGAAGGAAGAAGGAAGGAAGTGTCGGAAAAAAGGAAATGTCGGAACGAAGTGTCGAAGGAATGTCGGAAGGAAGGGTCGGAAGGAAGGAAGTGTCGGAAGGAAGTGTCGGAAGGAAGTGTCGGAAGGAAGTGTCGGAAGGAAGTGTCGGAAGGAAGGAAGTGTCGGAAGGAAGGAAGGAAGGAAGGAAGGAAGGAAGGAAGGAAGGAAGGAAGGAAGGAAGGAAGGAGGGAGGGAAGGAGGGAGGGAAGGAAGGAAGGAAGTGTCGGAAGGAAGGAAGGAAGTGTCGGAAGGAAGGAAGGAAGTGTCGGAAGGAAGGAAGGAAGGAAGGAAGGAAGGAAGGAAGGAAGGAAGGAAGGAAGGAAGGAAGGATGGGTCGCAAGGAAGGAAGGAAGGAAGGAAGTGTCGGAAAGAAGTGTCGGAAGGAAGTGTCGGAAGGAAGTGTCGGAAGGAAGGAAGGAAGTGTCGGAAGGAAGTGTGGGAAGGAAGTGTCGGAAGGAAGTGTCGGAAGGGAGTGTCGGAAGGAAGGAAGGAAGGAAGGAAGGAAGGAAGGAAGGAAGTGTCGGAAGGAAGTGTCGGAAGGAAGGAAGGAAGGAAGTGTCAGAAGGAAGTGTCGGAAGGAAGGAAGTGTCGGAAGGAAGGAAGTGTCGGAAGGAAGTGTCGAAAGAAAGTGTCGGAAGGAAGTGTCGGAAGGAAGGAAGGAAGTGACGGAAAGAAGTGTCGGAAGGAAGTGTCGGAAGGAAGTGTCGGAAGGAAGTGTCGGAAGGAAGTGTCGGAAGGAAGTGTCGGAAGGAAGGAAGGAAGCGTCAGAAGGAAGGAAGGAAGGAAGGAAAGAAAGGAAGGAAGAGTCGGAAGGAAGGAAGTGTGGGAAGGAAGGAAGGAAGGAAGGAAGGAAGGAAGGAAGGAAGGAAGGAAGGAAGGAAGGAAGGAAGGAAGGAAGGAAGGAAGGAAGGAAGGAAGGAAGGAAGGAAGGAAGGAAGTGTCGGAAAAAAGGAAGTGTCGGAAGGAAGTGTCAGATGGAAGCGTGGGAAAGAAGTGTCGGAAGGAAGGAAGTGTCGGAAGGAAGGAAGGAAGGAAGGAAGGAAGGAAGGAAGGAAGGAAGGAAGGAAGTGTCGGAAGGAAGGAAGGAAGTGTCGGAAGGAAGTGTCGAAAGAAAGGAAGGAAGGAAGGAAGGAAGAAAGTATCGGAAAATAGGAAGTGTCGGAAGGAAGTGTCAGATGGAAGCGTAGGAAAGAAGTGTCGGGAGTGAAGGAAGGAGGAAGGAAGGCGAAGGAGGAAGGAAGGAAGGAAGGAAGGAAGGAAGGAAGGAAGGAAGGAAGGAAGGAAGGAAGGAAGGGAAGGAAGAAGGAAGGAAGAGAAGAAGGAAGGAAGGAAGGAAGGAAGGAAGGAAAGAAGTGTCGAGGAAGTGTCGGAAGTGTCGGCAGGAAGGAAGGAAGTGTGGGAAGGAAGGAAGGAAGTGTCGGAAGGAAGGAAGGAAGTGTCGGAAGGAAGTGTACGAAGGAAGTGTCGGAAGGAAGGAAGGAAGTGTCGGAAGGAAGTAAGTGTCGGAAGGAAGTGTCGGAAGGAAGGAAGGAAGGAAGGAAATGTCGGAAGGAAGTGTCGGAAGGAAGTGTCGGAAGGAAGTGTCGGAAGGAAGGGTCGGAAGGAAGTGTCGGAAGGAAGGAAGGTGTCGAGAAGGAAGAAGGAAGGAAAGGAAGGAAGGAAGGAAGGAAGGAAGGAAGGAAAGGAAGTTAAGGAAGGAGGGAGGGAAGGAGGGAGGGAAGGAAGGAAGGAAGTGTCGGAAGGAAGGAAGGAAGTGTCGGAAGGAAGGAAGGAAGTGTCGGAAGGAAGGAAGGAAGGAAGGAAGGAAGGAAGGAAGGAAGGAAGGAAGGAAGGAAGGAAGGAAGGAAGGAAGGAAGGAAGGAAGGATGGGTCGCAAGGAAGGAAGGAAGGAAGGAAGTGTCGGAAAGAAGTGTCGGAAGGAAGTGTCGGAAGGAAGTGTCGGAAGGAAGGAAGGAAGTGTCGGAAGGAAGTGTGGAAGGAAGTGTCGGAAGGAAGTGTCGGAAGGGAGTGTCGGAAGGAAGGAAGGAAGGAAGGAAGGAAGGAAGGAAGGAAGTGTCGGAAGGAAGTGTCGGAAGGAAGGAAGGAAGGAAGTGTCAGAAGGAAGTGTCGGAAGGAAGGAAGTGTCGGAAGGAAGGAAGTGTCGGAAGGAAGTGTCGAAAGAAAGTGTCGAAGGAAGTGTCGGAAGGAAGGAAGGAAGTGACGGAAAGAAGTGTCGGAAGGAAGTGTCGGAAGGAAGTGTCGGAAGGAAGTGTCGGAAGGAAGTGTCGGAAGGAAGGAAGGAAGCGTCAGAAGGAAGGAAGGAAGGAAGGAAAGAAAGGAAGGAAGAGTCGGAAGGAAGGAAGTGTGGGAAGGAAGGAAGGAAGGAAGGAAGGAAGGAAGGAAGGAAGGAAGGAAGGAAGGAAGGAAGGAAGGAAGGAAGGAAGGAAGGAAGGAAGGAAGGAAGGAAGGAAGGAAGGAAGGAAGGAAGTGTCGGAAAAAAGGAAGTGTCGGAAGGAAGTGTCAGATGGAAGCGTGGGAAAGAAGTGTCGGAAGGAAGGAAGTGTCGGAAGGAAGGAAGGAAGGAAGGAAGGAAGGAAGGAAGGAAGGAAGGAAGTGTCGGAAGGAAGGAAGGAAGTGTCGGAAGGAAGTGTCGAAAGAAAGGAAGGAAGGAAGGAAGGAAGAAAGTATCGGAAAATAGGAAGTGTCGGAAGGAAGTGTCAGATGGAAGCGTAGGAAAGAAGTGTCGGAAGGAAGGAAGGAAGGAAGGAAGGAAGGAAGGAAGGAAGGAAGGAAGGAAGGAAGGAAGGAAGGAAGGAAGGAAGTGTCGGAAGGAAGGAAGGAAGGAAGGAAGGAAGGAAGGAAGGAAGGAAGGAAGGAAGGAAGGAAGGAAGGAAAGAAGTGTCGGAAGGAAGTGTCGGAAGGAAGTGTCGGCAGGAAGGAAGGAAGTGTGGGAAGGAAGGAAGGAAGTGTCGGAAGGAAGGAAGGAAGTGTCGGAAGGAAGTGTACGAAGGAAGTGTCGGAAG
>JAYKTQ010000291.1:25000-30000 GCA_036010785.1 Ammospiza maritima maritima
GAAAAAAGGAAGTGTCGGAAGGAAGTGTCAGATGAAGCGTGGGAAAGAAGTGTCGGAAGGAAGTGTCGGAAGGAAGTGTCGGAAGGAAGTGTCGGAAGGAAGTGTCGGAAGGAAGGAAGGAAGGAAGGAAGGAAGGAAGGAAAGAAGGAAGGAAGGAAGGAAGGAAGGAAGGAAGGAAGGAAGGAAGGAAGGAAGGAAGGAAGGAAGGAAGGAAGGAAGGAAGGAAGGAAGGAAGTGTCGGAAAAAAGGAAGTGTCGGAAGGAAGTGTCAGATGGAAGCGTGGGAAAGAAGTGTCGGAAGGAAGGAAGTGTCGCAAGGAAGGAAGGAAGGAAGGAAGGAAGAGTCGGAAGGAAGGAAGGAAGTGTCGGAAGGAAGTGTCGGAAGAAAGGAAGGAAGGAAGGAAGGAAGAAAGTATCGGAAAATAGGAAGTGTCGGAAGGAAATGTCAGATGGAAGCGTAGGAGAGAAGTGTCGGAAGGAAGGAAGTGTCGAAGGAAGGAAGGAAGGAAGGAAGGAAGGAAGTGTCGGAAGGAAGGAAGGAAGGAAGGAAGGAAGGAAGGAAGGAAGGAAGGAAGGAAGGAAGGAAGGAAGGAAGGAAGGAAGGAAGGAAGGAAGGAAGGAAGTGTCGGAAGGAAGGAAGGAAGTGTCGGAAGGAAGTGTCGGAAGGAAGTGTCGGAAGGAAGGAACGAAGTGTCGGAAGGAAGTGTACGAAGGAAGTGTCGGAAGGAAGGAAGGAAGTGTCGGAAGGAAGTGTCGGAAGGAAGTGTCGGAAGGAAGTGTCAGAAGGAAGTGTCGGAAGGAAGGAAGTGTCGGAAGGAAGTGTCGGAAGGAAGTGTCGGAAGGAAGTGTCGGAAGTGTAGGAAGTGTCGGAAGTGTCGGAAGGAAGGAAGGAAGGAAGGAAGGAAGGAAGGAAGGAAGGAAGGAAGGAAGGAAGTGTCGGAAAAAAGGAAGTGTCGGAAGGAAGTGTCAGATGGAAGCGTGGGAAAGAAGTGTCGGAAGGAAGGAAGTGTCGGAAGGAAGGAAGGAAGGAAGGAAGGAAGGAAGGAAGGAGGTGTCAGAAGGAAGGAAGGAAGTGTCGGAAGGAAGTGTCGAAAGAAAGGAAGGAAGGAAGGAAGGAAGGAAGAAAGTATCGGAAAATAGGAAGTGTCGGAAGGAAGTGTCAGATGGAAGCGTAGGAAAGAAGTGTCGGAAGGAAGGAAGGAAGGAAGGAAGGAAGGAAGGAAGGAAGGAAGGAAGGAAGGAAGGAAGGAAGGAAGGAAGGAAGGAAGGAAGGAAGGAAGGAAGGAAGTGTCGGAAGGCAGTGGCGGAAGGAAGTGTCGGAAGGAAGTGTCGGAAGGAAGAGTCGGAAGGAAGGAAGGAAGGAAGGAAGGAAGGAAGGAAGGAAGGAAGGAAGGAAGGAAGGAAGGAAGGAAGGAAGGAAGGAAGGAAGGAAGTGTCGGAAAAAAGGAAGTGTCGGAAGGAAGTGTCAGATGGAAGCGTGGGAAAGAAGTGTCGGAAGGAAGTGTCGGAAGGAAGGAAGGAAGTGTCGGAAGGAAGGAAGGAAGTGTCGGAAGGAAGTGTCGAAAGAAATGAAGGAAGGAAGGAAGGAAGGAAGAAAGTATTGGAAAATAGGAAGTGTCGGAAGGAAGTGTCAGATGGAAGCGTAGGAAAGAAGTGTCGGAAGGAAGGAAGGAAGGAAGGAAGGAAGGAAGGAAGGAAGGAAGGAAGGAAGGAAGGAAGGAAGGAAGGAAGGAAGGAAGGAAGGAAGGAAGGAAGGAAGGCGGAAGGAAGGAAGGAAGGAAGGAAGGAAGGAAGGAAGGAAGGAAGGAAGGAAGGAAGGAAGGAAGGAAGGAAGGAAGGAAGTGTCGGAAGGAAGTGTCAGATGGAAGCGTGGGAAAGAAGTGTCGGAAGGAAGGAAGTGTCGGAAGGAAGGAAGGTAGGAAGGAAGGAAGTGTCGGAAGGAAGGAAGTGTCGGAAGGAAGTGTCGAAAGAAAGGAAGGAAGGACGGAAGGAAGGAAGAAAGTATCGGAAAATAGGAAGTGTCGGAAGGAAGTGTCAGATGGAAGCGTAGGAAAGAAGTGTCGGAAGGAAGGAAGGAAGGAAGGAAGGAAGGAAGGAAGGAAGGAAGGAAGGAAGGAAGGAAGGAAGGAAGGAAGGAAGGAAGGAAGGAAGGAAGGAAGGAAGGAAGGAAGTGTCGGAAGGAAGGAAGGAAGGAAGGAAGGAAGGCAGGAAGGAAGGAAGGAAGTGTCGGAAGGAAGGAAGGAAGTGTCGGAAGGAAGGAAGGAAGGAAGGAAGGAAGGAAGGAAGGAAGGAAGGAAGGAAGGAAGGAAGGAAGGAAGGAAGGAAGGAAGGAAGGAAGGAAGGAAGGAAGGAAGGAAGGAAGGAAGTGTCGGAAGGAAGGAACGAAGTCTCGGAAGGAAGTGTACAAAGGAAGTGTCGGAAGGAAGGAAGTGTCGGAAGGAAGTGTCGGAAGGAAGTGTCGGAAGGAAGTGTCAGAAGGAAGTGTCGGAAGGAAGGAAGTGTCAGAAGGAAGTGTCGGAAGGAAGTGTCGGAAGGAAGTGTCGGAAGTGTCGGAAGTGTCGGAAGTGTCGGAAGTGTCGGAAGGAAGGAAGGAAGGAAGGAAGGAAGGAAGGAAGGAAGGAAGGAAGGAAGGAAGGAAGGAAAGAAGGAAGGAAGGAAGTGTCGGAAAAAAGTAAGTGTCGGAAGGAAGTGTCGGATGGAAGCGTGGGAAAGAAGTGTCGGAAGGAAGGAAGGAAGGAAGTGTCGGGAGGAAGGAAGTGTCGGAAGGAAGGAAGGAAGGAAGGAAGGAAGGAAGGAAGGAAGGAAGGAAGGAAGGAAGGAAGGGTCGGAAAAAAGGAAGTGTCGGAAGGAAGTGTCAGATGGAAGCGTGGGAAAGAAGTGTCGGAAGGAAGTGTCGGAAGGAAGTGTCGGAAGGAAGTGTCGGAAGGAAGGAAGGAAGGAAGGAAGGAAGGAAGGAAGGAAAGAAGGAAGGAAGGAAGGAAGGAAGGAAGGAAGGAAGGAAGGAAGGAAGGAAGGAAGGAAGGAAGGAAGTAAGTGTCGGAAAAAAGGAAGTGTCGGAAGGAAGTGTCAGATGGAAGCGTGGGAAAGAAGTGTCGGAAGGAAGGAAGTGTCGGAAGGAAGGAAGGAAGGAAGGAAGGAAGAGTCGGAAGGAAGGAAGGAAGTGTCGGAAGGAAGTGTCGGAAGAAAGGAAGGAAGGAAGGAAGGAAGAAAGTATCGGAAAATAGGAAGTGTCGGAAGGAAGTGTCAGATGGAAGCGTAGGAGAGAAGTGTCGGAAGGAAGGAAGGAAGGAAGGAAGGAAGGAAGGAAGGAAGGAAGGAAGGAAGCAAGGAAGGAAGGAAGGAAGGAATGAAGGAAGGAAGGAAGGAAGGAAGGAAGGAAGGAAGGAAGGAAGGAAGGAAGTGTCGCAAGGAAGGAACGAAGGAAGGAAGGAAGGAAGGAAATAAGTGTCGGAAGGAAGTGTCGGAAGGAAGTGTCGGCAGGAAGGAAGGAAGTGTGGGAAGGAAGGAAGGAAGTGTCGGGAGGAAGGAAGGCAGTGTCGGAAGGAAGTGTACGAAGGAAGTGTCGGAAGGAAGGAAGGAAGTGTCGGAAGGAAAAAAGTGTCGGAAGGAAGTGTCGGAAGGAAGGAAGTGTCGGAAGGTAGTGTCGGAACGACGTGTCGGAAGGAAATGTCGGAAGGAAGTGTCGGAAGGAAGGAAGTGTCGGAAGGAAATGTCGGAAGGAAGTGTCGGAAGGAAGTGTCGGAAGGAAGTGTCGGAAGGAAGTGTCGGAAGGAATGTCGGAAGGAAGTGTCGGAAGGAAGTGTCGGAAGGACGTGTCGGAAGGAAGTGTCGGAAGGAAGTGTCGGAAGGAAGTGTCGGAAGGAAGGAAGGAAGGAAGGAAGGAAGGAAGGAAGGAAGGAAGGAAGGAGGGAAGGAAGGAGGGAAGGAGGGAGGGAAGGAGGGAGGGAAGGAAGGAAGGAAGGAAGGAAGGAAGGAAGGAAGGAAGGAAGGAAGGAAGGAAGGAAGGAAGGAAGGAAGGAAGGAAGGAAGGAAGGAAGGAAGGAAGGAAGGAAGGAAGGAAGGAAGGAAGGAAGGAAGTGTCAGATGGAAGCGTGGGAAAGAAGTGTCAGAAGGAAGGAAGTGTCGGAAGGAAGGAAGGTAGGAAGGAAGGAAGTGTCGGAAGGAAGGAAGTGTCGGAAGGAAGTGTCGAAAGAAAGGAAGGAAGGAAGGAAGGAAGGAAGAAAGTATCGGAAAATAGGAAGTGTCGGAAGGAAGTGTCAGATGGAAGCGTAGGAAAGAAGTGTCGGAAGGAAGGAAGGAAGGAAGGAAGGAAGGAAGGAAGGAAGGAAGGAAGGAAGGAAGGAAGGAAGGAAGGAAGGAAGTGTCGGAAGGAAGGAAGGAAGGAAGGAAGGAAGGAAGGCAGGAAGGAAGGAAGGAAGTGTCGGAAGGAAGGAAGGAAGTGTCGGAAGGAAGGAAGGAAGGAAGGAAGGAAGGAAGGAAGGAAGGAAGGAAGGAAGGAAGGAAGGAAGGAAGTGTCGGAAGGAAGTGTCGGAAGGAAGGAACGAAGTCTCGGAAGGAAGTGTACAAAGGAAGTGTCGGAAGGAAGGAAGGACGTGTCGGAAGGAAGTGTCGGAAGGAAGTGTCGGAAGGAAGTGTCAGAAGGAAGTGTCGGAAGGAAGGAAGTGTCAGAAGGAAGTGTCGGAAGGAAGTGTCGGAAGGAAGTGTCGGAAGTGTCGGAAGTGTCGGAAGTGTCGGAAGTGTCGGAAGGAAGGAAGGAAGGAAGGAAGGAAGGAAGGAAGGAAGGAAGGAAGGAAGGAAAGAAGGAAGGAAGGAAGTGTCGGAAAAAAGTAAGTGTCGGAAGGAAGTGTCGGATGGAAGCGTGGGAAAGAAGTGTCGGAAGGAAGGAAGGAAGGAAGTGTCGGGAGGAAGGAAGTGTCGGAAGGAAGGAAGGAAGGAAGGAAGGAAGGAAGGAAGGAAGGAAGGAAGGAAGGAAGGGTCGGAAAAAAGGAAGTGTCGGAAGGA
>JAYKTQ010000291.1:42500-45000 GCA_036010785.1 Ammospiza maritima maritima
AGGAAGGAAGGAAGGAAGGAAGGAAGGAAGGAAGGAAGGAAGGAAAGAAGGAAGGAAGTGTCGGAAGGAAGTGTCGGAAGGAAGTGTCGGAAGGAAGGAAGGAATTGTCGGAAGGAAGTGTCGGAAGGAAGTGTCGGAAGGAAGTGTCGGAAGGAAGTGTCGGAAGGAAGGAAGGAAGGAAGGAAGGAAGGAAGGAAGGAAGGAAGGAAGGAAGGAAGGAAGGAAGGAAGGAAGGAAGGAAGGAAGGAAGGAAGTGTCGGAAGGAAGTGTCGGAAGGAACGAAGGAAGGAAGGAAGTGTCAGAAGGAAGTGTCGGAAGGAAGTAAGTGTCGGAAGGAAGGAAGTGTCGGAAGGAAGTGTCGGAAGGAAGTGTCGGAAGGAAGTGTCGGAAGGAAGGAAGGAAGTGTCAGAAGGAAGGAAGGAAGGAAGGAAAGAAAGGAAGGAAGTGTCGGAAGGAAGGAAGTGTCGGAAGGAAGGAAGGAAGGAAGTGTCGGAAGGAAGTGTCGGAAGGAAGGAAGTGTCGGAAGGAAGGAAGTGTCGGAAGGAAGGAAGGAAGGAAGGAAGGAAGGAAGGAAGGAAGGAAGGAAGGAAGGAAGGAAGGAAGGAAGGAAGGAAGGAAGGAAGGAAGGAAGGAAGGAAGGAAGGAAGGAAGGAAGGAAGGAAGGAAGTGTCGGAAGGAAGGAAGGAAGTGTCAGAAGAAAGTGTCGGAAGGAAGTGTCGGAAGGAAGGAAGGAAGTGTCGGAAGGAAGTGTCGGAAGGAAGTGTCGGAAGGAAGTGTCGGAAGGAAGTGTCGGAAGGAAGTGTCGGAAGGAAGTGTCGGAAGGAAGGAAGGAAGGAAGGAAGGAAGGAAGGAAGGAAGGAAGGAAGGAAGGAAGGAAGGAAGGAAGGAAGGAAGGAAGGAAGGAAGGAAGGAAGTGTCGGAAGGAAGTGTCGGAAGGAACGAAGGAAGGAAGGAAGTGTCAGAAGGAAGTGTCGGAAGGAAGTAAGTGTCGGAAGGAAGGAAGTGTCGGAAGGAAGTGTCGGAAGGAAGTGTCGGAAGGAAGTGTCGGAAGGAAGGAAGGAAGTGTCAGAAGGAAGGAAGGAAGGAAGGAAAGAAAGGAAGGAAGTGTCGGAAGGAAGGAAGTGTCGGAAGGAAGGAAGGAAGGAAGTGTCGGAAGGAAGTGTGGGAAGGAAGGAAGTGTCGGAAGGAAGGAAGGAAGGAAGGAAGGAAGGAAGGAAGGAAGGAAGGAAGGAAGGAAGGAAGGAAGGAAGGAAGGATGGAAGGAAGGAAGGAAGGAAGGAAGGAAGGAAGTGTCGGAAGGAAGGAAGGAAGGAAGTGTCGGAAGGAAGGAAGGAAGGAAGGAAAGAAGGAAGGAAGGAAGGAAGGAAGGAAGGAAGGAAGGAAGGAAGGAAGGAAGGAAGGAAGGAAGGAAGGAAGGAAGGAAGGAAGGATGGAAGGAAGGAAGGAAGGAAGGAAGGAAGGAAGGAAGGAAGGAAGGAAGGAAAGAAGGAAGGAAGGAAGGAAGGAAGGAAGGAAGGAAGGAAGGAAGGAAGGAAGGAAGGAAGGAAGGAAGGAAGGAAGGAAGGAAGGAAGGAAGGAAGGAAGGAAGGAAGGAAGGAAGGAAGTGTCGGAAGGAAGTGTCGGAAGGAAGTGTCGGAAGGAAGTGTCGGAAGGAAGTGTCGGAAGGAAGTGTCGGAAGGAAGTGTCGGAAGGAAGTGTCGGAAGGAAGTGTCGGAAGGAAGTGTCGGAAGGAAGGAAGGAAGGAAGGAAGGAAGGAAGGAAGGAAGGAAGGTCGGAAGGAAGGAAGGAAGGAAGGAAGGAAGGAAGGAAGGAAGGAAGGAAGGAAGGAAGGAAGGAAGGAAGGAAGGAAGGAAGGAAGGAAGGAAGGAAGGAAGGAAGGAAGGAAGGAAGTGTCGGAAGGAAGTGTCGGAAGGAAGGAAGGAAGGAAGGAAGGAAGGAAGGAAGGAAGGAAGGAAGGAAGGAAGGAAGGAAGGAAGGAAGGAAGGAAGGAAGGAAGGAAGGAAGGAAGGAAGGAAGGAAGGAAGGAAGGAAGGAAGGAAGGAAGGAAGGAAGGAAGGAAGGAAGGAAGGAAGGAAGGAAGGAAGGAAGGAAGGAAGGAAGGAAGGAAGGAAGGAAGGAAGGAAGGAAGGAAGGAAGTGTCGGCAGGAAGTGTCGGAAGGAAGGAAGGAAAGAAGGCAGGAAGGAAGGCAGGAAGGAAGGAAGGAAGGAAGGAAGGAAGTGTCGGAAGGAAGTGTCGGAAGGAAGTGTCGGAAGGAAGTGTCGGAAGGAAGTGTCGGAAGGAAGGAAGGAAGTGTCGGAAGGAAGGAAGGAAGGAAGGAAGGAAGGAAGGAAGGAAGGAAGGAAGGAAGGAAGGAAGGAAGGAAGGAAGGAAGGAAGGAAGGAAGTGGCGGAAGGAAGGAAGGAAGGAAGTGGCGGAAGGAAGGAAGGAAGTGGCGGAAGGAAGTGGCGGAAGGAAGTGGCGGAAGGAAGTGGCGGAAGGAAGTGGCGGAAGGAAGGAAGG
>JAYKTQ010000291.1:50000-52500 GCA_036010785.1 Ammospiza maritima maritima
GAAGGAAGGAAGGAAGGAAGGAAGGAAGGAAGGAAGGAAGGAAGGAAGGAAGGAAGGAAGGAAGAAGGAAGGAAGGAAGAAAGTATCGGAAAATAGGAAGTGTCGGAAGGAAGTGTCAGATGGAAGCGTAGGAAAGAAGTGTCTTTATATTTTATGAAAGGAAGAAGGAAGGAAGGAAGGAAGGAAGGAAGGAAGGAAGGAAGGAAGGAAGGAAGGAAGGAAGGAAGGAAGGAAGGAAGGAAGGAAGGAAGGAAGGAGGGAGGGAAGGAGGGAGGGAAGGAAGGAAGGAAGGAAGGAAGGAAGGAAGGAAGGAAGGAAGGAAGGAAGGAAGGAAGGAAGGAAGGAAGGAAGGAAGGAAGGAAGGAAGGAAGGAAGGAAGGAAGGAAGGAAGGAAGTGTCGGAAGGAAGGAAAGAAGTGTCGGAAGGAAGGAAGGAAGTGTCGGAAGGAAGGAAGTGTCGGAAGGAAGTGTCGGAAGGAAGTGTCGGAAGGAAGGAAGTGTCGGAAGGAAGGAAGTGTCGGAAGGAAGGAAGTGTCGGAAGGAAGTGTCGGAAGGAAGTGTCGGAAGGAAGTGTCGGAAGGAAGGAAGGAAGGAAGGAAGGAAGGAAGGAAGGAAGGAAGGAAGGAAGGAAGGAAGGAAGGAAGGAAGGAAGGAAGGAAGGAGGGGTCGCAAGGAAGGAAGGAAGGAAGGAAGTGTCGGAAGGAAGTGTCGGAAGGAAGAAAGGAAGTGTCGGAAGGAAGGAAGGAGGAAAGGAAGGAAGGAAGGAAGGAAGGAAGGAAGGAAGGAAGGAAGGAAGGAAGGAAGGAAGGAAGGAAGGAAGGAAGGAAGGAAGGAAGGAAGGAAGGAAGGAAGGAAGGAAGGAAGGAAGTGTCGGAAGGAAGGAAGGAAGGAAGGAAGGAAGGAAGGAAGGAAGGAAGGAAGGAAGGAAGGAAGTGTCAGAAGGAAGTGTCGGAAGGAAGGAAGTGTCGGAAGGAAGGAAGTGTCGGAAGGAAGTGTCGGAAGAAAGTGTCGGAAGGAAGTGTCGGAAGGAAGGAAGGAAGTGACGGAAAGAAGTGTCGGAAGGAAGTGTTGGAAGGAAGTGTCGGAAGGAAGTGTCGGAAGGAAGTGTCGGAAGGAAGGAAGGAAGTGTCAGAAGGAAGGAAGGAAGGAAGGAAGGAAGGAAGGAAGGAAGGAAGGAAGGAAGGAAGGAAGGAAGGAAGGAAGGAAGGAAGGAAGGAAGGAAGGAAGGAAGGAAGGAAGGAAGGAAGGAAGTGTCGGAAGGAAGGAAGGAAGGAAGGAGGGAAAGAAGGAAGGAAGGCAGGAAGGAAGGAAGGAAGGAAGGAAGTGTCGGAAGGAAGGAAGGAAGTGTCGGAAGGAAGTGTCGGAAGGAAGTGTCGGAAGGAAGGAAGGAAGTGTCGGGAGGAAGTGTCGGAAGGAAGTGTCGGAAGGAAGGAAGGAAGTGTCGGAAGGAAGTGTCGGAAGGAAGTGTCGGAAGAAGTGTCGGAAGGAAGTGTCGGAAGGAAGGAAGTGTCGGAAGGAATTGTCGGAAGGAAGTGTCGGAAGGAAGTGTCGGAAGTGTCGGAAGTGTCGGAATTGTCGGAAGTGTCGGAAGGAAGGAAGGAAGGAAGGAAGGAAGGAAGGAAGGAAGGAAGGAAGGAAGGAAGGAAGGAAGGAAAGAAGGAAGGAAGTGTCGGAAAAAGGAAGTGTCGGAAGGAAGTGTCGGATGGAAGCGTGGGAAAGAAGTGTCGGAAGGAAGGAAGGAAGGAGGGAAGGAGGGAAGGAGGGAAGGAAGGAAGGAGGAAGGAAGGAAGGAAGGAAAGAAGGAAGGAAGGAAGGAAGGAAGTGTCGGAAGGAAGTGTCGGAAGGAAGGAAAGAAGTGTCGGAAGGAAGGAAGGAAGTGTCGGAAGGAAGGAAGTGTCGGAAGGAAGTGTCGGAAGGAAGTGTCGGAAGGAAGGAAGTGTCGGAAGGAAGGAAGTGTCGGAAGGAAGGAAGTGTCGGAAGGAAGTGTCGGAAGGAAGTGTCGGAAGGAAGTGTCGGAAGGAAGTGTCGGAAGGAAGGAAGGAAGGAAGGAAGGAAGGAAGGAAGGAAGGAAGGAAGGAAGAAGGAAGGAAGGAAGGAAGGAAGGAAGGAAGGAAGGAAGGAAGGGTCGCAAGGAAGGAAGGAAGGAAGGAAGTGTCGGAAGGAAGTGTCGGAAGGAAGGAAGGAAGTGTCGGAAGGAAGGAAGGAGGAAAGGAAGGAAGGAAGTGTCGGAAGGAAGGAAGTGTCGGAAGGAAGGAAGGAAGGAAGGAAGGAAGGAAGGAAGGAAGGAAGGAAGGAAGGAAGGAAGGAAGGAAGGAAGGAAGGAAGGAAGGAAGGAAGGAAGGAAGGAAGGAAGGAAGAAGGAAGTGTCGGAAGGAAGGAAGGAAGTGTCGGAAGGAAGGAAGGAAGGAAGGAAGGAAGGAAGGAAGGAAGGAAGGAAGGAAGGAAGGAAGGAAGGAAGGAAGGAAGGAAGGAAGGAAGTGTCAGAAGGAAGTGTCGGAAGG
>JAYKTQ010000176.1:0-73246 GCA_036010785.1 Ammospiza maritima maritima
TGGACAATTTTGGGTCAATTTGGGGCCGTTTTAGGACATTTTAGGGACAGTTTGGGGCCATTTTGGGGAGTTCTTGGGACGTTTTGGGGACATTTGGGGACAATTTGGGGACAATTTGGGACAATTGGGGACAATTTGGGGACATTTGGGGACAATCTGGGGACAATTTTGGGTCAATATGGGGCTGTTTTGGGCATTTTTGGGAGGTTTTGGGACACTTTGGGGCCATTTTGGGGAGTTCTTGGGACGGTTTGGGGACATTTGGGGACAATTTGGGGACATTTGGGGACATTGGGGGACAATTTGGGGGCATTTTGGGACAATTTGGGTCAATTTGGGGCCATTTTAGGGACATTTTAGGACAGTTTGGGGCCATTTTGGGGAGTTCTTGGACGTTTTTGGGGACATTTGGGGACAATTTGGGGACAATTTGGGACAATTGGGGACAATTTGGGGACATTTGGGGACAATCTGGGGACAATTTTGGGTCAATTTGGGGGCCGTTTTGGGGCATTTTTGGGAGGTTTTGGGGGACAATTTTGGGGCCATTTTTGGGGATTTGGGGACAATTTTGGGGCCATTTTGGGGAGTTCTTGGAGCATTTTAGGGACAATTTGGGGACATTTGGGGACAATTTGGGACAATTTTGGTCAATTTGGTGCCATTTTGGGGCAAATTTGGGCAGTTTTGGTGTCTCTGATTTGGGTGATTTTGGCGGGGATTTTGGTTCAATTTGGGGCTGGTTTGGGGCCGATTTTTGCCATTTTCTGCTGGTTTTTTGCCGTTTGTGCATTTCTCCAATTCTGGCCGATTTTGGCGGATTTTTTTTGGCAACTTTGGGTAAATCTGGGTGGAATTTGACGGATTTTGGGGTTCCAGGCTTCGCCCGCTCCTTTGGGCAGGTCCTGCCCGGGGGCAGCGCCGGGAGTGGATCAAACCCATCATGTTCAGTGGCGGCGTCGGGGCCCTGGAGGACGAGCACGTCAAGAAGGAAACCCCAGAGCCAGGTGAGGCCCCAAAAATACCCAAAAATGACCCCAAAAATGACCCAAAAATGACCCAAAATATCCCAGAAATAACCCTCAAAATAACCCAAAAATACCCCCAAAAATGTCCCTAAAATGTCCTAAAAATACCCCGAAAAATCTCAAAAAAACTCCCAAAAATAACCCCAAAAATAACCCCAAAAATGTCCTAAAAACACCCCAAACGTTACCCAAAAAACAACCCCAAAATGACCCCAAAATGTTTCAAAAATGACCCAAAAATGTCCCAAAATATCCCAGAAATAACCCTCAAAATAACCCAAAATAACCCCAAAAAATGTCCCCCAAAATGTCCTAAAAATACCCCCAAAAATACCCCCGAAAAAATCTCAAAAAAAACCCTAAAATGACCCAAAAATAACCCCAAAAATGTCCTAAAAACACCCCAAACGTTACCCAAAAAAACAACCCCAAAATGACCCCAAAATGTTTCAAAAATGACCCAAAAATGACCCAAAATATCCCAGAAATAACCCTCCAAACAACCAAAAAATAACCCCAAAAAATGGGCCCAAAATGTCCTAAAAATACCCCAAAATACCCCCGAAAAATCTCAAAAAAAACCCAAAAATGACCCAAAAATAACCCCAAAAATGTCCTAAAAACACCCCAAACGTTACCCAAAAAACAACCCCAAAATGACCCCAAAATGTTTCAAAATGACCCAAAAATGTCCCAAAATATCCCAGAAATAACCCTCCAAATAACCAAAAAATAACCCCAAAAAATGGCCCCAAAATGTCCTAAAAATACCCCCAAAAATACCCCCGAAAAATCTCAAAAAAAACCTAAAATGACCCCAAAAATAACCCAAAAATGTCCTAAAAACACCCCAAACGTTACCCAAAAAACAACCCCAAAATGACCCCAAAATGTTTCAAAAATGACCCAAAAATGTCCCAAAATATCCCAGGAATAACCCTCCAAATAACCAAAAATAACCCCAAAAAATGTCCCTAAAATGTCCTAAAAATACCCCCAAAAATACCCCCGAAAAATCTCAAAAAAACCTAAAATGACCCAAAAATAACCCCAAAAATGTCCTAAAAAACACCCCAAACGTTACCCAAAAACAACCCCAAAATGACCCCAAAATGTTTCAAAAATGACCCAAAAATGTCCCAAAATATCCCAGAAATAACCCTCAAAATAACCCAAAAATAACCCCAAAAAATGTCCCCAAAATGTCCTAAAAATACCCCCAAAAATACCCCCGAAAAAATCTCAAAAAAAACCCTAAAATGACCCAAAAATAACCCCAAAAATGTCCTAAAAACACCCCCAAACGTTACCCAAAAAAACAACCCCAAAATGACCCCAAAATTTTTCAAAAATGACCCAAAAATGTCCCAAAATATCCCAGAAATAACCCTCCAAACAACCAAAAAATAACCCCAAAAAATGGCCCCAAAATGTCCTAAAAATACCCCAAAAATACCCCCGAAAAATCTCAAAAAACTCCCAAAAATAACCCCAAAAATGTCCTAAAAACACCCCAAACGTTACCCAAAAAACAACCCCAAAATGACCCCAAAATGTTTTCAAAAATGACCCAAAAATGTCCCAAAATATCCCAGGAATAACCCTCAAAATAACCCAAAAATACCCCCAAAAAATGTCCCTAAAATGTCCTAAAAATACCCCCAAAATACCCCCGAAAAATCTCAAAAAAAACCTAAAATGACCCAAAAATAACCCCAAAAATGTCCTAAAAACACCCCAAACGTTACCCAAAAAACAACCCAAAATGACCCAAAAATGACCCAAAATATCCCAGAAATAACGCTCCAAATAACCAAAAAATAACCCAAAAATACCCAAAAAAATGTCCCTAAAATATCATAAAAATATCATAAAAATACCCCAAAATACCCCCGAAAAATCTCAAAAAAAAACCCTAAAATGACCCAAAAATAACCCCAAAAATGTCCTAAAAACACCCCAAACGTTACCCAAAAAACAACCCCAAAATGACCCAAAAATGACCCAAAATATCCCAGAAATAAGGCCTCCAAATAACCAAAAAATAACCCAAAAATACCCCAAAAAAATGTCCCTAAAATATCATAAAAATATCATAAAAATACCCCAAAAATACCCCCGAAAAATCTCAAAAAAAACCCCAAAAATGACCCAAAAATAACCCCAAAAATGTCCTAAAAACACCCCAAACGTTACCCAAAAAACAACCCCAAAATGACCCCAAAATGTTTCAAAAATGACCCAAAAATGTCCCAAAATATCCCAGAAATAACCCTCCAAATACCAAAAAATAACCCCAAAAAATGGCCCCAAAATGTCCTAAAAATACCCCCAAAAATACCCCCGAAAAATCTCAAAAAAAAAACCCTAAAATGACCCAAAAATAACCCCAAAAATGTCCTAAAAACACCCCAAACGTTACCCAAAAAACAACCCCAAAATGACCCAAAAATAACTAAAAAAAACCTCAAAAATGTCCCAGAAATCCCCAAAATCCCCCAAATCCCCCTTAAAATCCCCCAAATTTTCCCCAAATTCTCCCCAAAAATCCCTCAAAATCCCCCCAAAATTTTCCCCAAATCCCCCAAAAAATCCCCCCAAAATCCCCCAAATTTTCCCCAAAATCCCCCCAAATTCCCCCAAAAAATCCCTCAAATTTCCCCCAAAATTCTCCCCAAATTTTCCCCAAAATCCCCAAATTTTCCCCCAAAATCCTCTAAATCCTCCAAAATCCCCCCTTAAAATCCCCCAAATTTCCCCCAAAATCTCTCAAATTTCCCCCAAAATTTTCCCCAAGTCCCCAAAATCTCCCCAAATTTTCCCCAAAATCCCCAAATTTTCCCCCAAAATCCCCTAAAATCCCCCAAATTCTCACCCAAATTCCCCCCAAAATTCCCTAAAAATCCAAATCCGCCCCGAATCCCCCAAATTTTCCCCAAAATCCCCCAAATCCCCCCTTAAAATCCCCCAAATTTTCCCCAAATTCTCCCCAAAAATCCCTCAAAATCCCCCCAAAATTTTCCCCAAATCCCCCAAAAAATCCCCCCAAAATCCCCCAAATTTTCCCCGAAATCCCCCAAATTCCCCCAAAAAATCCTCAAATGTCCCCCAAAATTGTCCCCAAATTTTCCCCAAAATCCCCAAATTTTCCCCCAAAATCCTCTAAATCCTCCAAAATCCCCCCTTAAAATCCCCCAAATTTCCCCAAAAATCCCTCAAAATCCCCCCAAAATTTTCCCCAAGTCCCCAAAATCTCCCCAAATTTTCCCCAAAATCCCCAAATTTTCCCCCAAAATCCCCTAAAATCCCCCAAATTCTCACCCAAATTCCCCCCAAAATTCCCTAAAAATCCAAATCCGCCCCGAATCCCCCAAATTTTCCCCAAAATCCCCCAAATCCCCCCTTAAAATCCCCCAAATTTTCCCCAAATTCTCCCCAAAAATCCCTCAAAATCCCTCCAAAATTTTCCCCAAAATCCCCAAATTCCCCCAAAAAATCCCTCAAATTTCCCCCAAAATTCTCCCCAAATTTTCCCCAAAAATCCCCAAATTTTCCCCCAAAATCCTCTAAATCCTCCAAAATCCCCCCTTAAAATCCCCCAAATTTCCCCCAAAATCTCTCAAATTTCCCCCAAAATTTTCCCCAAGTCCCCAAAATCTCCCCAAATTTTCCCCAAAATCCCCAAATTTTTCCCCAAATCCCCAAATTTTGCCCCAAAATCCCCAAATTTGGTTTTTCCCCCCCCCAGGGATGTTGGTGGTGAAGTTGGGGGGTCCCGTCTACAGGATCGGCGTGGGGGGAGGGGCGGCCTCCTCCATCCAGGTTTGGGGCAAATTCCCGCGATTTTGGGAAAATTTGGGTTTTGGGGCCATTTTGGGAAGATTTTTGGGAGATTTTAGGGGATCTGGGACAATTTTGGGAAGATTTGTGGGGATTTTCAGCTGAAATTTGGGAGATTTTAGGGGGTTTGGGCGATTTTGGGGGGATTTTGGGTGGATTTGAGAGAATTTGGGGAGATTTTTGGGTGGAAATTGGGGGATTTTGGGAAAATTTGGGATTTTTTGGAGGGAATTTGGGGATTTTGGGGTGAAGTTTTGGGGAATTTTGAGGGAATTTTGGGGGTCCCGTCTACAGGATCGGCGTGGGGGGAGGGGCGGCCTCCTCCATCCAGGTTTGGGGCAAATTCCCGCGATTTGGGAAATTTGGGGATTTTGGGGGGGTTTTGGGGGATTTTTGGGGGGAAATTTGACAGAATTTGGGGGATTTTTTGGGGGAATTTTGGGTGGATTTTGGAGGATTTGGGGGAAATTTGTGGGGATTTTGGGGTGAAATTTGGGGGGTTCAGGGAGGATTTTGGGGGAAATTTGGGGGATTTTTAGGTAGAATTTGGGAGGATTTTTGGGGGATTCTTGGGATTTTGGGGTGAAATTTGGGGGATTTAGGGAGGATTGGTGGGAATTTGGGGAGATTTTGGGGCGATTTTTTTGGGATTTTGGGGTGGATTTCAGGGAGGTTTTGGGGGAATTTGGGGGAATTTTGGAGGGGAATTTTGGGGGGATTTTGGAGGATTTGGGGAAATTTAGGGGGAAATTTGGGGAATTTTTGGGGACATTTTGGGGTGAAATTTGGGGGATTTAGGGAGGATTTGGGTTGAAATTTGGGGGATTTTTAGTTAGAATTTGGGGAATTTTGGGGGTATTTTGGGTGGAATTTGGGGGGATTTTTGGGGGGATTTTTGGGGATTTTGGGGTGAAATTTTGGGGGATTTAGGGAGGATTTAGTGGAATTTGGGGAGATTTTGGGGGGATTTTTTTGGGATTTAGGGGTGGATTTCAGAGAGGTTTTGGGGGGAATTTGGGGCATTTAGGGGGGAATTTTGGGGGATTTTGGAGGGGGATTTTGGAGGATTTGGGGAATTTAGGGGGAAATTTTGGGGGGATTTTGGGGTGAAATTTGGTTGGGGATTTAGGGAGGATTTGGGGAATTTTTGGGGGTATTTTGGGAGGAATTTTTGGGGGGATTTGGGGGGATTTTGGGGTGAAATTTGGGGGATTTAGGGAGGATTTTGGGGGAAATTTGGGGGATTTTTAGGGAGAATTTGGGGGGATTTAGGGGCGATTTTGGAGGGATTTTTTTTGGGATTTTCGCTATTTTTTCACGGATTTTTTTGGGGATTTTCGGTGCCACCCCGTTGTCCCCGCGGTGTCCCCTCAGGTGCAGGGTGACAACGAGGTCCGAGCGGGATTTGGGGATTTTTGGGGTTCCTGGGTGCATTTTTATGGCATTTTGACATTTTTGATGGATTTTTGGGGGGATTTTTGTTGTTCCTGAATGGATTTTTTGGGGAGATTTTGGGATTTTTTGAGGTTTGAGAATTTTTTTCCTTTTATTTTGATTTTTGTATTTTTGAGGTCTCTGGGATTTTTTTGGGGGGGGATTTTGACAATTTTAATGGGATTGTTTGGGGGATTTTCGTTGTTCCTGAATGGATTTTCTGGGGAGATTTTGGGGATTTTTGAGGTTTCCGGTTGGGATTTTTTTGGGGAGATTTTGGGATTTTTTGAGGTTTCTGCTTGAGAATTTTTTTCCTTTTATTTTGATTTTTGTATTTTTGAGGTCTCTGGGATTTTTTTGGGGGGGGATTTTGACAATTTTAATGGGATTTTTTGGGGGATTTTCGTTGTTCCTGAATGGATTTTCTGGGAGATTTTGGGGATTTTTGAGGTTTCCGGTTGGGATTTTTTTGGGGAGATTTTGGGATTTTTGAGGTTTCTGGTTGAGGGATTTTTTTCCTTTTATTTTGATTTTTGTATTTTTGAGGTCTCTGATTGGGATTTTTTTGGGGGGGGGAGCATTTTGACATTTTTTGGATTTTTGGGGGGATTTTTGTTGTTCCTGAATGGATTTTTTGGGGAGATTTTGGGATTTTTTGAGGTTTCTGCTTGAGAATTTTTTTCCTTTTATTTTGATTTTTGTATTTTTGAGGTCTCTGATTGGGATTTTTTTTGGGGGGGGATTTTGACAATTTTAATGGGATTTTTTGGGGGATTTTCGTTGTTCCTGAATGGATTTTCTGGGGAGATTTTGGGGATTTTTGAGGTTTCCGGTTGGGATTTTTTTGGGGAGATTTTGGGATTTTTGAGGTTTCTGGTTGAGGGATTTTTTCCTTTTATTTTGATTTTTGTATTTTTGAGGTCTCTGATTGGGATTTTTTTTGGGGGGGGGGGCATTTTGACATTTTTAATGGGATTTTTGGGGGGATTTTTGTTGTTCCTGAATGGATTTTTTGGGGAGATTTTGGGATTTTTTGAGGTTTCTGCTTGAGAATTTTTTTCCTTTTATTTTGATTTTTGTATTTTTGAGGTCTCTGATTGGGATTTTTTTTGGGGGGGGATTTTGACAATTTTAATGGGATTTTTTGGGGGATTTTCGTTGTTCCTGAATGGATTTTCTGGGGAGATTTTGGGGATTTTTGAGGTTTCCGGTTGGGATTTTTTTGGGGAGATTTTGGGATTTTTGAGGTTTCTGGTTGAGGGATTTTTTTCCTTTTATTTTGATTTTTGTATTTTTGAGGTCTCTGATTGGGATTTTTTTTGGGGGGGGGGCATTTTGACATTTTTAATGGATTTTTGGGGGGATTTTTGTTGTTCCTGAATGGATTTTTTGGGAGATTTTGGGATTTTTTGAGGTTTCTGCTTGAGAATTTTTTTCCTTTTATTTTGATTTTTGTATTTTTGAGGTCTCTGATTGGGATTTTTTTTGGGGGGGGATTTTGACAATTTTAATGGGATTTTTTGGGGGATTTTCGTTGTTCCTGAATGGATTTTCTGGGGAGATTTTGGGGATTTTTGAGGTTTCCGGTTGGGATTTTTTTGGGAGATTTTGGGATTTTTGAGGTTTCTGGTTGAGGGATTTTTTTCCTTTTATTTTGATTTTTGTATTTTTGAGGTCTCTGATTGGGATTTTTTTTGGGGGGGGGGCATTTTGACATTTTTAATGGGGATTTTTGGGGGGATTTTTGTTGTTCCTGAATGGATTTTTTGGGGAGATTTTGGGATTTTTTGAGGTTTCTGCTTGAGAATTTTTTTCCTTTTATTTTGATTTTTGTATTTTTGAGGTCTCTGATTGGGATTTTTTTTGGGGGGGGGGATTTTGACATTTTCGATGGGATTTTTTTTGGGATTTTCGCTATTTTTTTCACTGATTTTTTTTGGAATTTCAGTGCCACCCCGTTGTCCCCGCGGTGTCCCCTCAGGTGCAGGGTGACAACGAGGCCGAGCGGGATTTGGGGATTTTTGGGGTTCCTGGGTGCATTTTTGGGGGTTCCTGGGTGTGTTTTTATGGCATTTTGACAATTTTAATGGGATTTTTTTTGGATTTTCGCTGTTTCTTCACGGATTTTTTTTGGGGATTTTCGGTGCCACCCCGTTGTCCCCGCGGTGTCCCCTCAGGTGCAGGGTGACAACGAGGCCGAGCGGGATTTGGGGGCCGTGCAGCGCGGGGACCCCGAGATGGAGCAGAAGCTGAACCGGGTCCTGCGCGGCTGCATCGAGAGCGGGGCCGCGAACCCCGTGAGCTCCATCCACGACCAGGGCGCCGGCGGCAACGGTGGGGGACGTTTGGGGACATTGATGGGGACATTGGGGGGATTGGGGACATTGGGGACATTGGGGACATTGGGGGGATTGGGGACATTGGGGACATTGGGGACGTTGGGGGGATTGGGGACATTGGGGGCGTTGGGGACCCCGTGAGCTCCATCCATGACCAGGGCGCCGGCGGCAACGGTGGGGGACATTTGGGGACATTGGGGACATTGGGGACATTTGGGGACATTGGGGGGATTGGGGACATTGGGGACATTGGGGAGTTTGGGGGGATTGGGGACATTGAGGGCGTTGGGGACCCCGTCAGCTCCATCCACGACCAGGGCGCCGGCGGGAACGGTGGGTGACATTTGGGGACATTGGGGGATTGGGGACATTGGGGGCATTGGGGACATTTGGGGACATTGGGGACATTGGGGACATCGGGGACATTGGGAACATTGGGGACATTTGGGGACATTGGGCATGTTGGGGACAATGGGGGGTTTGGGGGCATTGGGGACATTAATGGGGATTGGGGACATTGGGGGTGTTGGGGACGTTGGGGACATTGGGGACGTTGGGGAGTTTGGGGGGCGTTGGGGACATTGGGGGCGTTGGGGACCCCGTGAGCTCCATTCACGACCAGGGCGCCGGCGGCAACGGTGGGGGACGTTTGGGGACATTGATGGGGACATCGGGGGCATTGGGGACATTAATGGGGACATTGGGGACATTGGGGATGTTGGGGACAATGGGGACATTGGGGACATTGGGGAGTTTGGGGGGATTGGGGACATTGGGGACCCCGTGAGCTCCATCCGCGACCAGGGCGCCGGGGGGGAACGGTGGGTGACATTTGGGGACATTTGGGGGACATTGGGGACATTAATGGGGACAGTGGGGGGACACCATGGGACGAATCGGTGGTGCCAGGCTGTTGTCCCCACTGATGTCCCCGATGTCCCCAACAATGTCCATTGTGTCCTCACTGACGTCCCCAGTGCTGTCCCCACTGATGTCCCCCTGATGTCCCCAATGTCCCCCTGATGTCCCCAATGTCCCCAATGTCCTCAATGCTGTCCCCAATGCTGTCCCCAATGTCCCCAATGCTGTCCCCACTGATGTCCCCAATGTCCCCAATGCTGTCCCCAATGTCCCCAATGCTGTCCCCACTGATGTCCCCAATGTCCCCGATGTCCCCAGGCAATGTCCTCAAGGAGATCTCGGAGCCGGCCGGGGCCGTCATCTACGCCAGCCGCTTCCAGGTCAGTGTCACCTCAGTGTCACCTCGGTGTCACCTTGGTGTCACCAGTGTCACCTCAGTGTCACCAAATGTCACCCCCGTGTCACCAATGTCACCCCAGTGTCACCCCCGTGTCACCAATGTCACCTCAATGTCACCAAATGTCACCCCCGTGTCACCAATGTCACCTCAATGTCACCTCGGTGTCACCTTGGTGTCACCAATGTCACCTTGGTGTCACCAAATGTCACCCCAGTGTCACCCCCCCCGTGTCACCAATGTCACCTCAATGTCACCTCGGTGTCACCTTGGTGTCACCAGTGTCACCTCAGTGTCACCTCGGTGTCACCCCCGTGTCACCAATGTCACCTCAATGTCACCTCGGTGTCACCTTGGTGTCACCAGTGTCACCTCAGTGTCACCAAATGTCACCCCAGTGTCACCCGCCCCCCGTGTCACCAGTGTCACCTCAATGTCACCTCGGTGTCACCTTGGTGTCACCAATGTCACCTCAGTGTCACCTCGGTGTCACCTTGGTGTCACCAATGTCACCCCAGTGTCACCCCCGTGTCACCAATGTCACCTCAATGTCACCAAATGTCACCCCCGTGTCACCAATGTCACCTCGGTGTCACCTCGGTGTCACCTTGGTGTCACCAATGTCACCTCGGTGTCACCAAATGTCACCCCAATGTCACCCGCCCCCCGTGTCACCAATGTCACCTCAATGACACCTCAGTGTCACCTTGGTGTCACCAATGTCACCTCGGTGTCACCCCCATGTCACCAATGTCGCCTCAGTGTCACCTCGGTGTCACCTTGGTGTCACCAATGTCACCCCAGTGTCACCAAATGTCACCCCCGTGTCACCAATGTCACCTCGGTGTCACCTCGGTGTCACCTCGGTGTCACCTTGGTGTCACCAATGTCCCCTTAATGTCCCCTTAATGTCCCCCCAATGTCCTCAGTGTCCCCAATGCCCCAGTGTCCCCAATGTCACCGTTGCTCCCCAGTGTCCCCAATCCCCCAAATGTCCTCCAATGTCCCCAATGTCCCCAGTGTCACCCCAGTGTCACCCCCGTGTCACCCCCGTGTCACCAATGTCACCTCAATGTCACCAATGTCACCCCAGTGTCACCCCAGTGTCACCTCAATGTCAACCCAATGTCACCCCAATGTCACCCCAGTGTCATCAATGTCACCTCAGTGTCACCTCAGTGTCACCCCAATGTCCCCAGTGTCACCAAATGTCACCCCAGTGTCCCCAGTGTCACCAAATGTCACCCCAGTGTCACCTCAGTGTCACCAATGTCCCCAATGTCACCCCAATGTCACCCCAATGTCACCTCAGTGTCAGCAGTGTCCCCAGTGTCACCTCAGTGTCCCCTTAGTGTCACCCCAGTGTCCCCAGTCTGACCCCAGTGTCCCCTTAATGTCCCCCCAATGTCCCCATGGTGTCCCCAAATGTCCCCAAATGTCCCCAAAGCTCCCAATGTCCCCATGGTGTCCCCAAATGTCCCCAATGTCCCCAAAGCTCCCAATGTCCCCAAATGTCCCCAAATGTCCCCAAAGCTCCCAATGTCCCCATGGTGTCCCCAAATGTCTCCAAATGTCCCCAATGCTCCCAATGTCCCCAAATGTCCCCAATGTCCCCAATGTCCCCAAAGCCTTTAACCCCTTCAATGCCGGAATAGCCGCCATTGTTCCCAATGGACTTGGTGGCACCTTGGTGACATCGGTGACACCTCGGTGGCCTCGGTGGCAGCTGGGTGACCCCACCGTGAGCATCCTGGAGCTCTGGGCGGGGTCTGTGTGTCCCCAATGTCCCCAATGTCCCCAAACCCTTTAACCCCTTCAGTGCCGTGATATCCCCCATTACACCCAATGGGTTTGGTGGCACCTTGGTGGCCTCGGTGACACCTTGGTGGCCTCGGTGGCAGCTGGGTGACCCCACCGTGAGCATCCTGGAGACCTTGTCCCCCTCATGCCATGTCCCCAATGTCCCCAGTGTCCCCAAAGCCTTTAACCCCTTCAATGCCGGAATGGCCGCCATTGTTCCCGATGGCTTTGGTGGCACCTTGGTGACATCGGTGACACCTTGGTGACATCGGTGACACCTTGGTGGCCTCGGTGCCAGCTGGGTGACGCCACGCTGAGCATCCTGGAGCCCTTGTCCCCCTCATGCCGTGTCCCCAGTGTCCCCAATGTCCCCAATGTCCCCAAACCCTTTAACCCCTTCAATGCTGTGATATCCCCCATTATACTCAATGGACTTGGTGGCACCTTGGTGGCCTCGGTGACACCTTGGTGGCCTCGGTGCCAGCTGGGTGACCCCACCGTGAGCATCCTGGAGCCCTTGTCCCCCTCATGCCATGTCCCCAATGTCCCCAGTGTCCCCAAAGCCTTTAACCCCTTCAATGCCGGAATGGCCGCCATTGTTCCCGATGGACTTGGTGGCACCTTGGTGACATCGGTGACACCTTGGTGACATCGGTGACACCTTGGTGGCCTCGGTGCCAGCTGGGTGACGCCACGCTGAGCATCCTGGAGCCCTTGTCCCCCTCATGCCGTGTCCCCAGTGTCCCCAATGTCCCCAATGTCCCCAAACCCTTTAACCCCTTCAATGCTGTGATATCCCCCATTATACTCAATGGACTTGGTGGCACCTTGGTGGCCTCGGTGACACCTTGGTGGCCTCGGTGCCAGCTGGGTGACCCCACTGTGAGCATCCTGGAGCCCTTGTCCCCCTCATGCCATGTCCCCAATGTCCCCAGTGTCCCCAAAGCCTTTAACCCCTTCAATGCCGGAATGGCCGCCATTGTTCCCGATGGACTTGGTGGCACCTTGGTGACATCGGTGACACCTTGGTGACATCGGTGACACCTTGGTGGCCTCGGTGGCAGGTGGGTGACCCCACCGTGAGCATCCTGGAGCCCTTGTCCCCCTCATGCCATGTCCCCAATGTCCCCAATGTCCCCAAAGCCTTTAACCCCTTCAATGCCGTGATATCCCCCATTGTTCCCAATGGGTTTGGTGGCACCTTGGTGACATCGGTGACACCTTGGTGACATCGGTGACACCTTGGTGGCCTCGGTGGCAGCTGGGTGACCCCACCGTGAGCATCCTGGAGCTCTGGGGCGCCGAGTACCAGGAGTCCAACGCGCTGCTGGTGCGGCCGGAGGCGCTGGGGCTGCTGCGGCGGCTGGCGGAGAGAGAGCGCTGTCCCCTCAGCGTGGTGGGGACAATCACCGGGGATGGCAGGGTGAGACTGGGGACACTGGGGACACTGGGGACATTGGGGACATTGGGGACATTGGGGACGTTGGGGACGTTGGGGACATTGGGGACGTTGGGGACATTGGGGACGTTGGGGACGTTGGGGACGTTGGGGACATTGGGAGAGAGAGCGCTGTCCCCTCAGCGTGGTGGGGACAATCACCGGGGATGGCAGGGTGAGATTGGGGACATTGGGGACATTGGAGACATTGGGGACGTTGGGGATGTTGGGGACATTGGGGACATTGGGGACGTTGGGGACGTTGGGGACATTGGGGACGTTGGGGACACTGGGGACATTGGGGACATTGGGGACGTTGGGGACATTGGGGACATTGGGAGAGAGAGCGCTGTCCCCTCAGCGTGGTGGGGACAATCACTGGGGATGGCAGGGTGAGACTGGGGACACTGGGGACACTGGGGACATTGGGGACATTGGGGACATTGGGGACACTGGGGACATTGGGGACATTGGGAGAGAGAGCGCTGTCTCCTCAGCGTGGTGGGGACAATCACGGGAGATGGACGGGTAGGGGACATTGGGGACACTGAGGGGACATTGGGGATGCTGGGGGGATTGGGGACGTTGGGGACATTGGGGGACATTGGGGGGATTGGGGACATTGAGGGGATTGGGGACGTTGGGGACATTGGGAGAGAGAGCGCTGTCCCCTCAGCGTGGTGGGGACAATCACGGTAGATGGACGGGTAGGGGACATTGGGGACATTGGGGACATTGGGGACATTGAGGGGATTGGGGACATTGGGGACATTGGGGACATTGGGAGAGAGAGCGCTGTCCCCTCAGCGTGGTGGGGACAATCACGGGAGATGGACGGGTAGGGGACACCACTGGGGACATTGGGGACATTGGGAGAGAGAGCGCTGTCCCCTCAGCGTGGTGGGGACAGTCACGGGAGATGGCAGGGTGAGATTGGGGACACTGGGGACACTGAGGGGACATTGGGGACATTGGGGACATTGGGGGGATTGGGGACATTGGGGACACTGAGGGGACATTGGGGACATTGGGGGGATTGAGGGGCTTGGGGACATTGAGGGGATTGGGGACACTGAGGGGACATTGGGGACATTGGGGGACATTGGGGGACACTGAGGGGATTGGGGACATTGGGGACATTGAGGACATTGGGGACATTGGGGACAGTGGGGACATTGGGGACAGTGGGGGGATTGGGGACAGTGGGGACAGTGGGGACATTAATGGGGACATTGGGGACATCAATGGGGACATTAATGTTGATTTTTGGGGGTTTTTTGGGTGATTTTTGGGGTGTTTTGGGGTCCTGAGGGGTTTTTGGGGTGGATTTTTTTGGGGGGGGTTTGAGATGAATTTTGGGGTTTTTTGAGGTGATTTTGGGATGGATTTTCAGGGTGATTTTTGGGGGTTTTGGGGTTGAATTTTGGGGTGTTTGGGGACAATTTTTGGGGTAATTTTTGGGGGTCTGGGCGTGGTTTTGTGATGTTTGGGGTAATTTTTGGGGGGTTTTGGGGTTGATTTTCAGGGTAATTTTTGGGTTGATTTTTGGGTGGTTTTGGGGATTTCTGGCGCATTTTTGGGGTTGGTTTTGGGGTAATTTTTGTGGGTGTTTTTGGGGTAATTTTGTTGTGGTTTTGGCGTATTTTTGGGGTGTTTTGGGGTCATTTTGTTGTGATTTTGGGGTAATTTTTGGGGTGTATTTGGGGTTGATTTTCGGGGTAATTTTTGGGTTGATTTTGGGGTGGTTTTGGGGATTTCTGGCGCATTTTTGGGGTGGTTTGGGGGTTGGTTTTGGGGTAATTTTTGTGGGTGTTTTTGGGGTCATTTTGTTGTGTTTTTGGGGTATTTTTGGGGTGTTTTGGGGTCATTTTGTTGTGGTTTTGGGGTAATTTTTGGGGTGTTTTGGGGTCATTTTGTTGTGATTTTGGGGTTATTTTTGTGGGAGTTTTTGGGGTCATTTTGTTGTGGTTTTGGGGTGTTTTGGGGATTTTGGGGTAATTTTTGGGGGGTTTTGGTGTTGATTTTCAGGGTAATTTTTGGGTTGATTTTTGGGTGGTTTTGGGGATTTCTGGCGCATTTTTGGGGTGGATTTTGGGGTAATTTTTGTGGGTGTTTTTGGGGTAATTTTGTTGTGGTTTTGGCGTATTTTTGGGGTGTTTTGGGGTCATTTTGTTGTGATTTTGGGGTAATTTTTGGGGTGTATTTGGGGTTGATTTTCAGGGTAATTTTTGGGTTGATTTTGGGGTAGTTTTGGGGATTTCTGGCGCATTTTTGGGGTGGTTTGGGGGTTGGTTTTGGGGTAATTTTTGTGGGTGTTTTTGGGGTCATTTTGTTGTGTTTTTGGGGTATTTTTGGGGTGTTTTGGGGTCATTTTGTTGTGGTTTTGGGGTAATTTTTTGGGGTGTTTTGGGGTCATTTTGTTGTGATTTTGGGGTTATTTTTGTGGGAGTTTTTGGGGTCATTTTGTTGTGGTTTTGGGGTGTTTTGGGGATTTTGGGGTAATTTTTGGGGGGTTTTGGGGTTGATTTTCAGGGTAATTTTTGGGTTGATTTTTGGGTGGTTTTGGGGATTTCTGGCACATTTTTGGGGTGGATTTTGGGGTAATTTTTGTGGGTGTTTTGGGGTCATTTTGTTGTGGTTTTGGGGTAATTTTTGTGGGAGTTTTTGGGGTCATTTTGTGGTTTTGGGTTGATTTTTGGGGTGTTTTGGGGTTGATTTTCGAGATAATTTTTGTGGGTGTTTTTGGGCTGTTTTGGGGGTTTTGGGATAATTTTTGAGGGGTTTTGGGGCTGATTTTCAGGGTAATTTTTGGGTTGATTTTGGGGTGGTTTTGGGGAATTCTGGCGCATTTTTGGGGTGGTTTTGGGGTAATTTTTGTGGGTGTTTTGAGGGTATTTTTGGGTAGTTTTGGGGTCATTCTGTTGTGATTTTGGGGTGATTTTTGTGAGCGCTTTTGGGGTCATTTTGTTGGGTTTTTGGGGTGGTTTTGGGTTGATTTTTGGGGTGTTTTGGGGTTGATTTTCGAGATAATTTTTGTGGGTGTTTTTGGGCCGTTTTGGGGTAATTTTGGGGTGTCTTTGGGGTTGATTTTGGGGTGGTCCCCCCCCAGATCGTGCTGGTCGATGACCTGGCCTCGCCAGTGCCCGAGGGGGGGTCCCACAAGGGGCTCCCCACCCCCGTCAACCTGGAGCTGGAGTGGGTGCTGGGCAAGATGCCCCAGAAGGTGAGAGGGGACCCCAAAAACTGACCCAAAATTTGGGGGTGACACCCCGAAATGGGACCCCAAAAATGGCCCCAAAAATTGGGATGGAAGCCGCAAAATGGGGTCCCAAAATGGAACCCCAAAAAGGTGAGAGGGGACCCCAAAAACTGACCCAAAATTTGGGGGGGACACCCCAAAATGGGACCCCAAAAATGGCCCCAAAAATTGGGATGGAAGCCCCAAAATGGGGTCCCAAAATGGAACCCAAAAAAGGTGAGAGGGGACCCCAAAAACCGACCCAAAATTTGGGGGGGACACCCCAAAATGGGACCCCAAAAACCGACCTGAAATTTAGGGGGAGGAGTCCAAAAAATGCACCCCAAAAAGGGGAGAGGGGACCCCAAAAACTGACCCAAAATTTGGGGGTGACACCCCGAAATGGGACCCCAAAAATGGCCCCAAAAATTGGGATGGAAGCCCCAAAATGGGGTCCCAAAATGGAACCCAAAAGGTGAGAGGGGACCCCAAAAACTGACCCAAAATTTGGGGGGACACCCCAAAATGGGACCCCAAAAACCGACCTGAAATTTAGGGGGAGGAGTCCAAAAAATGCACCCCAAAAAGGTGAGCGGGGACCCCAAAAACTGACCCAAAATTTGGGGGGGACACCCCGAAATGGGACCCCAAAAATGGCCCCAAAAATTGGGATGGAAGCCCCAAAATGGGGTCCCAAAATGGAACCCAAAAGGTGAGAGGGGACCCCAAAAACTGACCCAAAATTTGGGGGGACACTCCGAAATGGGACCCCAAAAACCGACCTGAAATTTAGGGGGAGGAGTCCAAAAAATACACCCCAAAAAGGGGAGAGGGGACCCCAAAAACTGACCCAAAATTTGGGGGGACACCCCGAAATGGGACCCCAAAAACCGACCTGAAATTTAGGGGGAGGAGTCCAAAAAATGCACCCCAAAAAGGTGAGAGGGGACCCCAAAAACTGAACCAAAATTTGGGGGGGACACCCCGAAATGGCACCCCAAAAATGGCCCCAAAATTTGGGGGGGACACCCCGAAATGGGACCCCAAAAATGGCCCCAAAATTTGGGATGGAAGCCCCAAAATGGGGTCCCAAAATGGAACCCAAATGGTGAGAGGGGACCCCAAAAACTGACCCAAAATTTGGGGGGGACACCCCAAAATGGGACCCAAAAAACCAACCCAAAATTTAGGGGGAGGAGTCCAAAAAATGCACCCCAAAAAGGTGAGAGGGGACCCCAAAAACTGACCCAAAATTTGGGGGGGACACCCCGAAATGGGACCCCAAAAATGGCCCCAAAAATTGGGATGGAAGCCCCAAAATGGGGTCCCAAAATGGAACCCAAATGGTGAGAGGGGACCCCAAAAACTGACCCAAAATTTGGGGGGGACACCCCAAAATGGGACCCAAAAAACCAACCCAAAATTTAGGGGGAGGAGTCCAAAAAATACACCCCAAAAACGGGAGAGGGGACCCCAAAAACTGACCCAAAATTTGGGGGGACACCCCGAAATGGGACCCCAAAAATGGCCCCAAAAATTGGGATGGAAGCCCCAAAATGGGGTCCCAGAATGGAACCCAAAAGGTGAGTGGGGACCCCAAAAACCGACCCAAAATTTGGGGGGGACACCCCGAAATGGGACCCCAAAAATGGCCCCAAAAATTGGGATGGAAGCCCCAAAATGGGGTCCCAAAATGGAACCCCAAAAAGGTGAGAGGGGACCCCAAAAACTGACCCAAAATTTGGGGGGGACACCCCAAAATGGGACCCCAAAAATCGACCTGAAATTTAGGGGGAGGAGTCCAAAAAATACACCCCAAAAATGTGAGAGGGGACCCCAAAAACTGACCCAAAATTTGGGGGGGGACACCCTGAAATGGGACCCCAAAAATGGCCCCAAAATTGGGATGGAAGCCCCAAAATGGGGTCCCAAAATGGAACCCAAAAGGTGAGAGGGGACCCCAAAAACCGACCCAAAATTTGGGGGGGACACCCCGAAATGGGACCCCAAAAACCGACCTGAAATTTAGGGGGAGGAGTCCAAAAAATACAACCCTAAAAGGGGAGAGGGGACCCCAAAAACTGACCCAGAATTTGGGGGGGACACCCCGAAATGGGACCCCAAAAATGGCCCCAAAATTTGGGATGGAAGCCCCAAAATGGGGTCCCAAAATGGAACCCAAATGGTGAGAGGGGACCCCAAAAACTGACCCAAAATTTGGGGGGGACACCCCAAAATGGGACCCAAAAAACCAACCCGAAATTTAGGGGGAGGAGTCCAAAAAATGCACCCCAAAAAGGTGAGAGGGGACCCCAAAAACTGACCCAAAATTTGGGGGGGACACCCCGAAATGGGACCCCAAAAATGGCCCCAAAATTGGGATGGAAGCCCCAAAATGGGGTCCCAAAATGGAACCCCAAAAAGGTGAGAGGGGACCCCAAAAACTGACCCAAAATTTGGGGGGGACACCCCAAAATGGGACCCCAAAAACCGACCTGAAATTTAGGGGGATGAGTCCAAAAAATACACCCCAAAAATGTGAGAGGGGACCCCAAAAACTGACCCAAAATTTGGGGGGGGACACCCCGAATCGGACCCCAAAAATGGCCCCAAAATTGGGATGGAAGCCCCAAAATGGGGTCCCAAAATGGAACCCCAAAAAGGTGAGAGGGGACCCCAAAAACTGACCCAAAATTTGGGGGGGACACCCCGAAATGGGACCCCAAAAACCGACCTGAAATTTAGGGGGAGGAGTCCAAAAAATGCACCCCAAAAAGGTGAGAGGGGACCCCAAAAACTGACCCAAAATTTGGGGGGACTCCCCAAAATGGGACCCCAAAAACCGACCCAAAATTTGAGGGAATGCCCTGAAATGGGACCCCAAAAATGGAGGGAAGAATCCAAAAAAGGGACCCCAAAAATGAACCCCACAAAGTGAGTGGGGACCCCAAAAACTGACCCAAAATTTGGGGTAACACCCCAAAATGGGACCCAAAAAATTGATCCAAAATTTGGGAGCGATGGCCCAAAATGGGGAGCCCCAAATTTGAGCTTTTTCCCCAAAAAAATTCGAAGCCCAAAATTTTTGACCCCATTTTTTTTATGAACCCCAAATTTGACCTTTTCCCCCCAAATTTTTTACCCCAATTTTATTTTTTATGAACCCCAAATTTAACCTTTTTCCCCCCAAATTTTTGACCCCAATTTTTTTTCTTTATGAACCCCAAATTTAACCTTTTTTCCCCCAAATTTTTGACCCCAATTTTATTTTTTATGAACCCCAATTTCAACATTTTTGACCCCAATTTTATTTTTTATAAACCTCAAATTTAACCTTTTTCCCCCCAAATTTTCAACCCCTATTTTTTTTCTTTATGAACCCCAAATTTGTCCTTTTTCCCCCCAAATTTTTGACCCCAATTTTATTTTTTATGAACCCCAAATTTGACCTTTTTCCCCCCAAATTTTTGACCCCAATTTTTTTTCTTTATGAACCCCAAATTTAACCTTTTTCCCCCCAAATTTTTGACCCCAATTTTTTTTCTTTATGAACCCCAAATTTAACCTTTTTTCCCCCAAATTTTTGACCCCAATTTTATTTTTTATGAACCCCAATTTCAACATTTTTGACCCCAATTTTATTTTTTATAAACCTAAAATTTGACCTTTTTCCCCCCAAATTTTTTACCCCAATTTTTTTTCTTCATGAACCCCAAGTTTGTCTTTTGTTCCCCCCCAGTTTTTGACCCCAATTTTATTTTTATAAACCCCAATTTTGACCTTTTCCCCCCAAATTTTTGACCCCAATTTTATTTTTTAATGAACCCCAAATTTGACCTTTTTCCCCTCCAAATTTTTGACCCTAATTTTATTTTTAATTAACCCCAATTTCAACCTTTTTCCCCCCAGATTTTGACCCCATTTTTATTTTTTATGAACCCCAAACTTGACCTTTTTCCCCCCAAATTTTTGACCCCAATTTTTTTTCTTTATGAACCCCAAATTTGTCCTTTTTCCCCCCAAATTTTTGACCCCAATTTTTTTTATGAACCCCAATTTTAACCTTTTCCCCCACCAAATTTTTGACCCCAATTTTATTTTTTATGAACCCCAATTTTAACCTTTTCCCCCACCAATTTTTGACCCCAATTTTATTTTTATAAACCCCAAATTTGACCTTTTTCCCCCAAATTTTTGACCCCAATTTTTTTTCTTTATAAACCCCAAATTTGACCTTTTTCCCCCCAAATTTTTCACCCCAATTCTTTTTCTTTATGAACCCCAATTTTAATCTTTTTCCCCCCAAGATTTTCACCCCTATTTTTTTTCTTTATGAACCCCAAATTTGTCCTTTTTCCCCCCAAATTTTTGACCCCAATTTTTTTCTTTATGAACCCCAAATTTGACCTTTTCCCACCCCCCAAATTTTCGACCCCAACTTTTTTTCTTTATTAACTCCAAATTTAACCTTTTTTCCACCAAATTTTTGACCCCATTTTTTAATGAACCCCAATTTTAACCTTTTACCCCCCCAAATTTTCGACCCCAACTTTTTTCTTTATTAACTCCAAATTTAACCTTTTTTCCTCCAAATTTTTGACCCCATTTTTTAATGAACCCCAATTTTAACCTTTTACCCCCAAATTTTCAACCCCAATTTTTTTTCTTTATTAACTCCACATTTAACCTTTTTTCCTCCAAATTTTTGACCCCATTTTTTAATGAACCCCAATTTTAACCTTTTCCCCCACCAATTTTTGACCCCAATTTTATTTTTATAAACCCCAAATTTAACCTTTTACCCCCAAATTTTTGACCCCATTTTTTAATGAACCCCAATTTTAACCTTTTACCCCCCCAAATTTTCGACCCCAACTTTTTTTCTTTATTAACTCCAAATTTAACCTTTTTTCCTCCAAATTTTTGACCCCATTTTTTAATGAACCCCAATTTTAACCTTTTACCCCCAAATTTTCAACCCCAATTCTTTTTCTTTATTAACTCCACATTTAACCTTTTTTCCTCCAAATTTTTGACCCCATTTTTTAATGAACCCCAATTTTAACCTTTTCCCCCACCAATTTTTGACCCCAATTTTATTTTTATAAACCCCAAATTTAACCTTTTACCCCCAAATTTTTGACCCCATTTTTTAATGAACCCCAATTTTAACCTTTTCCCCCCCAAATTTTCGACCCCAATTTTTTTTCTTTATAAACCCCAAATTTAACCTTTTTTCCTCCAAATTTTTGACCCCATTTTTTAATGAACCCCAATTTTAACCTTTTACCCCCAAATTTTCGACCCCAATTTTTTTTCTTTATTAACTCCAAATTTAACCTTTTTTCCTCCAAATTTTTGACCCCATTTTTTAATGAACCCCAATTTTAACCTTTTACCCCCAAATTTTCGACCCCAACTTTTTTTCTTTATTAACTCCAAATTTAACCTTTTTTTCTCCAAATTTTTGACCCCATTTTTTAATGAACCCCAATTTTAACCTTTTACCCCCAAATTTTCGACCCCAATTTTTTTTCTTTATTAACTCCAAATTTAACCTTTTTTCCTCCAAATTTTTGACCCCATTTTTTAATGAACCCCAATTTTAACCTTTTACCCCCAAATTTTCGACCCCAATTTTTTTTCTTTATTAACTCCAAATTTAACCTTTTTTCCTCCAAATTTTTGACCCCATTTTTTAATGAACCCCAATTTTAACCTTTTCCCCCCCAAATTTTCGACCCCAACTTTTTTCTTTATTAACTCCAAATTTAACCTTTTTTCCACCAAATTTTTGACCCCATTTTTTAATGAACCCCAATTTTAACCTTTTACCCCCCCAAATTTTCGACCCCAATTTTTTTTCTTTATTAACTCCAAATTTAACCTTTTTTCCTCCAAATTTTTGACCCCATTTTTTAATGAACCCCAATTTTAACCTTTTACCCCCAAATTTTCGACCCCAATTTTTTTTCTTTATTAACTCCAAATTTAACCTTTTTTCCTCCAAATTTTTGACCCCATTTTTTAATGAACCCCAATTTTAACCTTTTCCCCCCCAAATTTTTGACCCCAACTATTTTTCTTTATGAACCCCAAATTTGTCCTTTTTTCCCCCAAATTTTTGACCTCAATTTTTTTATGAACCCCAATTTTAACCTTTCTCCCCCCAAATTTTTGACCCCAATTTTTTTTCTTTATGAACCCCTAATTTCAACCTTTTTCCCCCTAAATTTTTGACCCCAATTTAATTTTTTATGAACCCCAAATTCGACCTTTTTCCCCTCTAATTTTTCCCCCCAATTTTATTTTTTATGAATCCAAATTTCAACCTTTTCCCGCCCAATTATTTTACCCCCAATTTTATTTTTATAAACTCCAAATTTAACCTTTTTCCTCCAAATTTTTGACCCCATTTTTTAATGAACCCCAATTTTAACCTTTTACCCCCCCAAATTTTCGACCCCAATTTTTTTTCTTTATTAACTCCACATTTAACCTTTTTTCCTCCAAATTTTTGACCCCATTTTTTAATGAACCCCAATTTTAACCTTTTACCCCCAAATTTTCGACCCCAATTTTTTTTCTTTATTAACTCCAAATTTAACCTTTTTTCCTCCAAATTTTTGACCCCATTTTTTAATGAACCCCAATTTTAACCTTTTCCCCCCCCAAATTTTCGACCCCAACTTTTTTTCTTTATTAACTCCAAATTTAACCTTTTTCCCCTCAATTTTTTGACCCCAATTTTTTTTTTTTTTTTTAATCAATCTATTTATTTCTCCCTTTATTAATTAATTTATTAATTAATAATGAATTAATTAACAGGAGTTCCACCTGTCGCGGGCGGCGCTGCCCCGGCGCCCCCTGAGCCTCCCCCCGGCGCTGTCGGTCAGGGCCGCCCTCGAGAGGGTCCTGAGGCTGCCGGCCGTGGCCAGCAAGAGGTACCTGACCAACAAGGTGAGTCCGTGTCACCTGTGTCACCTGTCTGTGTCACCTGTCTGTGTCACCTGTGTCACCTGTGTCACCTGTCTGTGTCACCTGTGTCACCTGTGTGTGTCACCTGTCACACCTGTGATACCTAAATGTGAGCCCAACCCCCGGCCGTGGCCAGCAAGAGGTACCTGACCAACAAGGTGAGTCCGTGTCACCTGTGTCACCTGTCTGTGTCACCTGTGTCACCGGTGTCACCTGTCTGTGTCACCTGTGTGTGTCACCTGTGTCACCTGTCACACCTGTCTGTGTCACCTGTGTCACCTGTCTGTGTCACCTGTGTCACCTGTCACACCTGTCTGTGTCACCTGTGATAGCCCAACCCCACCCCAACCCCCGGCCGTGGCCAGCAAGAGGTACCTGACCAACAAGGTGAGTCCGTGTCACCTGTGTCACCTGCCTGTGTCACCTGTGTCACCTGTGTCACCTGTCTGTGTCACCTGTGTCACCTGTGTCACCTGTCTGTGTCACCTGTGTCACCTGTCACACCTGTCTGTGTCACCTGTGTCACCTGTGTCACCTGTCTGTGTCACCTGTCTGTGTCATCTGTGTCACCTGTGTCACCTGTCACACCTGTCTGTGTCACCTGTGTCACCTGTCTGTGTCACCTGTCTGTGTCACCTGTGTCACCTGTGTCAACTGTGTCACCTGTCTGTGTCACCTGTGTCACCTGTCTGTCACCTGTGTGTGTCACCTGTCTGTGTCACCTGTGTCACCTGTCTGTGTCACCTGTGTTACCTGTGTCACCTGTCTGTGTCACCTGTGTGTGTCACCTGTCACACCTGTGATACCTAAATGTGAGCCCAACCCCCGGCCGTGGCCAGCAAGAGGTACCTGACCAACAAGGTGAGTCCGTGTCACCTGTGTCACCTGTCTGTGTCACCTGTGTCACCTGTGTCACCTGTGTCACCTGTGTCACCTGTCTGTGTCACCTGTGTCACCGGTGTCACCTGTCTGTGTCACCTGTGTGTGTCACCTGTGTCACCTGTCACACCTGTCTGTGTCACCTGTGTCACCTGTCTGTGTCACCTGTGTCACCTGTCACACCTGTCTGTGTCACCTGTGATAGCCCAACCCCACCCCAATCCCCGGCCGTGGCCAGCAAGAGGTACCTGACCAACAAGGTGAGTCCGTGTCACCTGTGTCACCTGTCTGTGTCACCTGTGTCACCTGTGTCACCTGTCTGTGTCACCTGTGTCACCTGTGTGTGTCACCTGTGTCACCTGTCACACCTGTCTGTGTCACCTGTCTGTGTCACCTGTCTGTGTCACCTGTGTCACCTGTGTCACCTGTCTGTGTCACCTGTCTGTGTCACCTGTGTCACCTGTGTGTGTCACCTGTCACACCTGTGATACCTAAATGTGAGCCCAACCCCCGGCCGTGGCCAGCAAGAGGTACCTGACCAACAAGGTGAGTCCGTGTCACCTGTGTCACCTGTCTGTGTCACCTGTGTCACCTGTGTCACCTGTGTCACCTGTCTGTGTCACCTGTCTGTGTCACCTGTCTGTGTCACCTGTGTGTGTCACCTGTCACACCTGTCACACCTGTCTGTGTCACCTGTGTCACCTGTCTGTGTCACCTGTGTCACCTGTGTCACCTGTCTGTGTCACCTGTCTGTGTCACCTGTCTGTGTCACCTGTCTGTGTCATCTGTGTTACCTGTGTCACCTGTCACACCTGTGTGTGTCACCTGTCACACCTGTGATACCTAAATGTGAGCCCAACCCCCGGCCGTGGCCAGCAAGAGGTACCTGACCAACAAGGTGAGTCCTTGTCACCTGTGTCACCTGTCTGTGTCACCTGTGTGTGTCACCTGTGTCACCTGTCACACCTGTCTGTGTCACCTGTGTCACCTGTCTGTGTCACCTGTGTCACCTGTCTGTGTCACCTGTGATAGCCCAACCCCACCCCAACCCCCAGCCGTGGCCAGCAAGAGGTACCTGACCAACAAGGTGAGTCCGTGTCACCTGTGTCACCTGTCTGTGTCACCTGTCTGTGTCACCTGTGTCACCTGTCTGTGTCACCTGTGTCACCTGTGTCACCTGTCACACCTGTCACACCTGTGTGTGTCACCTGTCACACCTGTGATACCTAAATGTGAGCCCAACCCCCGGCCGTGGCCAGCAAGAGGTACCTGACCAACAAGGTGAGTCCGTGTCACCTGTGTCACCTGTCTGTGTCACCTGTCTGTGTCACCTGTGTCACCTGTCTGTGTCACCTGTGTCACCTGTGTGTGTCACCTGTGTCACCTGTGTCACCTGTCTGTGTCACTTGTGTCACCTGTGTGTGTCACCTGTGTCACCTGTGATACCTAAATGTGAGCCCAACCCCCGGCCGTGGCCAGCAAGAGGTACCTGACCAACAAGGTGAGTCCGTGTCACCTGTGTCACCTGTCTGTGTCACCTGTGTCACCGGTGTCACCTGTCACACCTGTCTGTGTCACCTGTGTCACCTGTGTGTGTCACCTGTCACACCTGTGATACCTAAATGTGAGCCCAACCCCCGGCCGTGGCCAGCAAGAGGTACCTGACCAACAAGGTGAGTCCGTGTCACCTGTGTCACCTGTCTGTGTCACCTGTGTCACCTGTGTCACCTGTGTCACCTGTGTCACCTGTCTGTGTCACCTGTGTCACCGGTGTCACCTGTCTGTGTCACCTGTGTGTGTCACCTGTGTCACCTGTCACACCTGTCTGTGTCACCTGTGTCACCTGTCTGTGTCACCTGTGTCACCTGTCACACCTGTCTGTGTCACCTGTGATAGCCCAACCCCACCCCAATCCCCGGCCGTGGCCAGCAAGAGGTACCTGACCAACAAGGTGAGTCCGTGTCACCTGTGTCACCTGTCTGTGTCACCTGTGTCACCTGTCTGTGTCACCTGTGTGTGTCACCTGTCACACCTGTCTGTGTCACCTGTGTCACCTGTGTCACCTGTCACACCTGTCTGTGTCACCTGTGTCACCTGTGTGTGTCACCTGTGTCACCTGTCTGTGTCACCTGTGTCACCTGTGTCACCTGTCACACCTGTCTGTGTCACCTGTGTCACCTGTCTGTGTCACCTGTGTCACCTGTGTCACCTGTGTCACCTGTCTGTGTCACCTGTGTCACCTGTCTGTGTCACCTGTCTGTGTCACCTGTCTGTGTCACCTGTGTCACCTGTGTGTGTCACCTGTCACACCTGTGATACCTAAATGTGAGCCCAACCCCCGGCCGTGGCCAGCAAGAGGTACCTGACCAACAAGGTGAGTCTGTGTCACCTGTGTCACCTGTCTGTGTCACCTGTGTCACCTGTGTCACCTGTGTCACCTGTCTGTGTCACCTGTGTCACCTGTCTGTGTCACCTGTGTTACCTGTGTCACCTGTCTGTGTCACCTGTCTGTGTCACCTGTGTCACCTGTGTCACCTGTCACACCTGTCTGTGTCACCTGTGTCACCTGTGTCACCTGTCCGTGTCACCTGTCTGTGTCACCTGTGTCACCTGTGTCACCTGTCTGTGTCACCTGTGTCACACCTGTCTGTGTCACCTGTGTCACACCTGTCTGTGTCACCTGTGTCACCTGTCTGTGTCACCTGTGTGTGGCACCCCAATGTCACCTGTGTCACCTGCCTGTTACGATTGTGTGACCTCTGCGTTACTTCTGTGTCACCTCAGCATCGCCTCGGTGTCACCTGTGCCACCCCCCCCGCAATGTCCCCAATGTCCCCTCATTGTCCCCAATCCCCCCAATGTCCCCAATGTCCCCAATGTCCCCAATGCCCCCAATGTCCCCAATGTCCCCTCATTGTCCCCAATGTCCCCAATGTCCCCAGTGTCCCCAATGTCCCCAGTGTCCCCAGTGTCCCCAATCCCCCCAGTGTCCCCAATCCCCCCACTGTCCCCAGTGTCCCCAGTGTCCCCAATGTCCCCGTTGATGTCCCCGCAGGTGGACCGCTCGGTGACAGGCCTGGTGGCGCAGCAGCAGTGCGTGGGTCCCCTGCACACGCCGCTGGCCGACGTGGCCGTGGTGGCCCTGTCCCCGTTTGGGGACAGCGGCGCCGCCACCGCCATCGGCGAGCAGCCGATCAAGGGGCTGCTGGACCCCGCGGCCGGGGCGCGGCTGGCGCTGACCGAGGCCATCACCAACCTGGCGTTCGCACGGGTGACACACCTCAAGGTGACACTGGGGACACTGGGGACATCGGGGACATTGGGGACACTGGGGACACTGGGGACATGGGGCGCTGACCGAGGCCATCACCAACCTGGTGTTCGCCAGGGTGACACACCTCAAGGTGACACTGGGGACACTGGGGACATCGGGGACACTGGGGGTGTTTGGGGGATTTGGGGACATTGGGGACATCGGGGACATTGGGGACATGGGGCGCTGACCGAGGCCATCACCAACCTGGCGTTCGCACGGGTGACACACCTCAAGGTGACACTGGGGACACTGGGGACATCGGGGACACTGGGGACACTGGGGACATTGGGGACACTGGGGGTGTTTGGGGGATTTGGGGACATTGGGGGTGTTTGGGACATTGGGGACATTGGGGACATTGGGGACATTGGGGACATGGGGCGCTGACCGAGGCCATCCCCAACCTGGTGTTCGCCAGGGTGACACACCTCAAGGTGACACTGGGGACACTGGGGACATCGGGGACACTGGGGACACTGGGGGTGTTTGGGGGATTTGGGGACATTGGGGTGTTTGGGACATTGGGGACATTGGGGACATGGGGCGCTGACCGAGGCCATCACCAACCTGGTGTTCGCACGGGTGACACACCTCAAGGTGGCACTTGGGGACTTTGGGGACACTGGGGGCGTTCAGGACATTGGGGGGATTGGGGACATCGAGGACATTGGGGACACTGGGGACATCGGGGACATTGGGGGTGTTCAGGACACTGGGGACATTGGGGACATTGGGGACATGGGGCGCTGACCGAGGCCATCACCAACCTGGTGTTCGCACGGGTGACGCACCTCAAGGTGACACTGGGGACACTGGGGACATCGGGGACACTGGGGACACTGGGGACATCGGGGACATTGGGGACATCGGGGACATTGGGGACATGGGGCGCTGACCGAGGCCATCACCAACCTGGTGTTCGCACGGGTGACACACCTCAAGGTGACACTGGGGACACTGGGGACATCGGGGACATTGGGGGTGTTTGGGGACATTGGGGACATTGGGGACATTGGGGACACTGGGGGTGTTTGGGGGATTTGGGGACATTGGGGGTGTTTGGGACATTGGGGACATTGGGGACACTGGGGACACTGGGGACATCGGGGACATTGGGGACATTGGGGACATTGGGGACACTGGGGACATTGGGGACATGGGGCGCTGACCGAGGCCATCTCCAACCTGGCGTTCGCACGGGTGACACACCTCAAGGTGACACTGGGGACACTGGGGACATCGGGGACATCGGGGACACTGGGGACATCGGGGACATTGGGGACATTGGGGACATTCAGGACATTGGGGGTGTTCAGGACACTGGGGACACTGGGGACACTGGGGACATTGGGGACATGGGGCGCTGACCAAGGCCATCCCCAACCTGGCGTTCGCACGGGTGACACACCTCAAGGTGACACTGGGGACACTGGAGACATTGGGGACACTGGGGACACTGGGGACGTTGGGGACATTGGGGACACTGGGGGTGTTTGGGGGATTTGGGGACATTGGGGGTGTTGGGGACATTGGGGACATTGGGGACATTGGGGACATGGGGCGCTGGCCGAGGCCATCACCAACCTGGTGTTCGCCAGGGTGACACACCTCAAGGTGACACTGGGGACATTGGGGACATCGAGGACATCAGGGACACCGGGGGTGTTTGGGGGATTTGGGGACATTGGGGGTGTTTGGGACACTGGGGACATTGGGGACATTGGGGACATGGGGCGCTGGCCGAGGCCATCACCAACCTGGCGTTCGCACGGGTGACACACCTCAAGGTGACACTGGGGACACTGGGGACACTGGGGGTGTTTGGGGACATTGGGGACACTGGGGGTGTTTGGGGGATTTGGGGACATTGGGGGTGTTTGGGACATTGGGGACATTGGGGACACTGGGGACACTGGGGACATCGGGGACATTGGGGACATTGGGGACATTGGGGACACTGGGGACATTGGGGACATGGGGCGCTGACCGAGGCCATCTCCAACCTGGCGTTCGCACGGGTGACACACCTCAAGGTGACACTGGGGACACTGGGGACATCGGGGACATCGGGGACACTGGGGACACTGGGGACACTGGGGACATTGGGGACACTGGGGGTGTTTGGGGGATTTGGGGACATTGGCGGTGTTTGGGGACATTGGGGACATTGGGGACATTGGGGACACTGGGGACATTGGGGACATGGGGCGCTGACCGAGGCCATCACCAACCTGGTGTTCGCACGGGTGACACACCTCAAGGTGACACTGGGGACATTGGGGACATCGGGGACACTGGGGACACTGGGGGTGTTTGGGGGATTTGGGGACATTGGGGGTGTTTGGGGGATTTGGGGACATTGGGGACATTGGGGACATGGGGCGCTGACCGAGGCCATCGCCAACCTGGCGTTCGCACGGGTGACACACCTCAAGGTGACACTGGGGACACTGGGGACATCGGGGAGGTTCTGGACATTTGGGGGATTTTTGGGGATTTTGGGGTTTTTTGGGGATTTTTGGGGTCTTGGGGACATTGGGGACGTTGGGGACATGGGGGGGATTGAGGACGTTGGGGACATTTTGGGGCATTTGGGGGATTTGGGGTGTGTGGGACGTTGGGGACATCAGGAGGGTTTGGGGGATTTTGGGGTTTTTTGGGGATTTTGGGGACGTTGGGGACATTGCGGGGGTTGGGGACATGGTGGGCTGGGGGTGGCAGCAGGGGGAGGTGACAGGCGGTGGCACTGACCTGTCCCCTCCCCCATCTCTCTCTCTGTCTCTCTCTGTGTGTCCCCTTTGGCTGTGACAACTCCGTGTCCCTCTGCGCGTGTCCCCAATGTCCCCAACCCCCCCAATGTCCCCATTGTCCCTAAATGTCCCCAATGTCACCACTCCCCCCAATGTCCCCAATGTCCTCATTGTCCCCACTGTCCCCAAATGTCCCCAATCCCCCAAACCTCCTCAATGTCCACACTGTCCCTAAATGTCCCCAATGTCCCCAATCTCCCAATCCTCCTCAATGTCCCCAATGTCCCCAACCCCCCCATTGTCCCCACTGTCCCTAAATGTCCCCACTGTCCCAATCCTCCTCAATGTCCCCAATGTCCCCAACCCCCCCAATGTTCCCATTGTCCCCACTGTCCCTAAATGTCCCTAAATGTCCCCAATGTCCCCAATCTGCCAATCCTCCCCAATGTCCCCAACCCCCCCATTGTCCCCATTGTCCCCACTGTCCCCAAATGTCCCCAATCCCCCAAACCTCCTCAATGTCCCCAATGTCCCCAACCCCCCCAATGTCCCCATTGTCCCCACTGTCCCTAAATGTCCCCAATCCCCCAAACCTCCTCAATGTCCCCAACGTCCCCAACCCCCCCAATGTCCCCTCAATGTCCCCAACGTCCCCACTGTCCCTAAATGTCCCCACTGTCCCCAATCTCTTCAATGGCCCCGCTGTCCCCAAATGTCCCCAATCCCCCAAACCTCCTCAATGTCCCCAACGTCCCCAACCCCCCCAATGTCCCCTCAATGTCCCCTCTGTCCCCAATGTCCCCTCTGTCCCCAATGTCCCCTCTGTTGCCCCTGTCCCCAATGTCCTCAATGTCCCCAACCTCCTCCCAAACCCCCCAACGCCACAATGTCCCCGCTGTCCCCGCTGTCCCCAATCCCCCCAATGTCCCCAACTTCCCCAATGTCCCCGCTGTCCCCAAATGTCCCCAAATGTCCCCAGGACGTGAAGTGCTCGGGCAATTGGATGTGGGGCTCCAAGCTGGGCGCCGAGGGCGGGGCGCTGGTGGCCGCGTGTGACGCGCTCGTGGTGGCCCTGCGTCACCTGGGCGTGGCCATCGACGGCGGCAAGGACTCGCTGAGCATGGCGGCCCGAGTGGGGACGGACACCGTGATGGCACCCGGTGACATTGGGGACACCGGGGACATTGGAGGGATTGTGGACATTGGGGACATTGGGGGACATTGGGGACATTGGGGACATTGGGGGACATTGGGGACATTGGGGACATTGGGGGACATTGGGGACATTGGGGACATTGGGGACTCGCTGAGCATGGCGGCCCGAGTAGGGACGGACACCGTGATGGCACCCGGTGACATTGGGGACAGTGGGGACATTGGGGACAGTGGGGACATTGGGGGACAGTGGGGGGCATTGGGGACATTGGGGACACCGGGGACATTGGGGACATTGGGGGGATTGTGGACATTGGGGACAGTGGGGATGTTGGGGACATTGGGGACATTGGGGACTCGCTGAGCATGGCGGCCCGAGTGGGGACCGACACCGTGATGGCACCCGGTGACATTGGGGACACCGGGGACATTGGGGGGATTGGGGACATTGGGGACATTGGGGACATTGGGGGTGTTGGGGACATTGGGGACTCACTGAGCATGGTGGCCTGAGTGGGGACCGACACTGTGATGGCACCCGGTGACATTGGGGACACCGGGGACATTGGGGACACTGGGGGGATTGGGGACATTGGGGGGATTGTGGACATTGGGGACATTGGGGACATTGGGGACATTGGGAACATTGGGGACATTGGGGGGATTGGGGACATTGGGGACAGCGGGGACATTGGGGACATTGGGGACACTGGGGACATTGGGGACTCGCTGAGCATGGCGGCCCGAGTGGGGACCGACACTGTGATGGCACCCGGTGACAATGGGGACACCGGGGACATTGGGGGGATTGGGGACAGCGGGGACATTGGGGGACATTGGGGGACATTGGGGACATTGGGGACTCGCTGAGCATGGCGGCCCGAGTAGGGACGGACACCGTGATGGCACCCGGTGACATTGGGGACATTGGGGGGATTGGGGACAGTGGGGACAGTGGGGATATTGGGGACATTGGGGACTCACTGAGCATGGTGGCCTGAGTGGGGACCGACACTGTGATGGCACCCGGTGACATTGGGGACAGTGGGGACATTGGGGACAGTGGGGACAGCGGGGACATTGGGGGACATTGGGGACATTGGGGACACCGGGGACACTGGGGACAGTGGGGGGATTGGGGACAGTGGGGACACCGGGGACATTGGTGACATTGGGGACATTGGGGGGATTGGGGACATTGGGGACAGTGGGGACATTGGGGACACTGGGGGGAGTTGTTGGCACTGGGGACATTGGGGACACCCAGGTGACCCCGAGGTGACCCCGAGGTGGCCCCGAGGTGACCCCGCGGTGTCCCCGCTGTCCCCAGGTGCGCTGGTGATCTCGGCCTACGCCGTGTGCCCCGACGTGACGGCCACCGTGACCCCTGACCTCAAGTGTCCCAACGACCGAGGTGAGGGGACAGCTGGGGACACCTGGGGACACACCTGGGGACACACCTGGGGACACCTGGGGACACACCTGGGGACACACCTGGGGACACCTGGGGACAACTGGGGACAACTGGGGACACACCTGGGGACACCTGGGGACACACCTGGGGACACACCTGGGGACACCTGGGGACACACCTGGGGACAGCTGGGGACACACCTGGGGACACCTGGGGACAGCTGGGGACACACCTGGGGACACCTGGGGACAGCTGGGGACACACCTGGGGACACCTGGGGACACCTGGGGCCATTTTTGGGTCCATTTTTGGGTGGATTTTCCCCAGTTTTTGGGTCAATTTTTGGCTCAATTTTTCTCCATTTTTGGGTCAATTTCCCCCATTTTTGGGTCCATTTTTGGGTGAAATTTCCCCAGTTTTAGGTCCATTTTTGGGTCAATTTCCCCCATTTTTGGGTCCATTTCTGGGTGGAATTTCCACATTTTTGGGTCATTTTTGGGTCCATTTTTGGCTCAATTTCCCCCATTTTTGGGTCCATTTTTGGGTCCATTTTTGGGTGAAATTTCCCCAGTTTTTAGGTCCATTTTTGGGTCAATTTCCCCCATTTTTGGGTCCATTTTTGGGTGGAATTTCCCCAGTTTTTGGGTCCATTTTTGGGTCAATTTCCCCATTTTTGGGTCCATTTTTGGGTGGAATTTCCCCAGTTTTAGGTCCATTTTTGGGTCCATTTCCCCCATTTTTGGGTCCATTTTTGGGTCAATTTCCCCCATTTTTGGGTCCATTTTTGGGTGAAATTTCCCCAGCTTTAGGTCCATTTTTGTGTCAATTTCCCCCATTTTTGGGTCCATTTTTGGGTGAAATTTCCCCAGTTTTTGGGTCCATTTTTGGGTCAATTTCCCCCATTTTTGTGTCCATTTTTGGGTGAAATTTCCCCAGTTTTTGGGTCCATTTTTGGGTCAATTTCCCCCATTTTTGGGTCCATTTTTGGGTCCATTTTTGGGTGGAATTTCCCCAGTTTTAGGTCCATTTTTGGGTCAATTTCCCCCATTTTTGGGTCCATTTCTGGGTGGAATTCCCACATTTTTGGGTCATTTTTGGGTCCATTTTTGGCTCAATTTCCCCCATTTTTGGGTCCATTTTTGGGTCCATTTTTGGGTGGAATTTCCCCAGTTTTAGGTCCATTTTTGGGTCCATTTCCCCCATTTTTGGGTCCATTTCTGGGTGAAATTTCCCCAGTTTTTGGGTCCATTTTTGGGTCAATTTCCCCCATTTTTGGGTCCATTTTTGGGTGAAATTTCCCCCATTTTTGGGTCAATTTTTGGGTCAATTTCCCCCATTTTTGGGTCCATTTCTGCGTGAAATTTCCCCAGTTTTTGGTCCATTTTTGTGTCAATTTCCCCATTTTTGGGTCCATTTCTGGGTGAAATTTCCCCCATTTTTGGGTCCATTTTTGGGTCAATTTCCCCATTTTTGGGTCCATTTTTGGGTCAATTTTTGGGTGAAATTTCCCCAGGTTTTGGGTCCATTTTTGTGTCAATTTCCCCCATTTTTGTGTCCATTTTTGGGTGAAATTTCCCCAGTTTTTGGGTCCATTTTTGGGTCAATTTCCCCCATTTTTGGGTCCATTTTTGGGTCCATTTTTGGGTGGAATTTCCCCAGTTTTAGGTCCATTTTTGGGTCCATTTCCCCCATTTTTGGGTCCATTTCTGGGTGGAATTTCCACATTTTTGGGTCATTTTTGGGTCCATTTTTGGCTCAATTTCCCCCATTTTTGGGTCCATTTTTGGGTCCATTTTTGGGTGGAATTTCCCCAGGTTTTGGGTCAATTTTTGGCTCAATTTTTCTCCATTTTTGGGTCCATTTTTGGTTGAAATTTCCCCAGTTTTTGGGTCCATTTTTGGGTCAATTTCCCCATTTTTGGGTCCATTTTTGCGTGGAATTTCCCCAGTTTTTGGGTCCATTTTTGGGTCAATTTCCCCCATTTTTGGGTCCATTTCTGGTTGAAATTTCCCCAGTTTTTGGGTCCATTTTTGGGTCAATTTCCCCATTTTTGGGTCCATTTTTGGGTGAAATTTCCCCAGTTTTTGGGTCATTTTTGGGTCATTTTTAGGTCCATTTTTGGGTCCATTTTCCCCATTTTTGGCTCAATTCCCCCCATTTTCCCCCCGATTCTACCCCAAATTTTGTGTCTGATTTGGGCTGATTTTTGGGTCATTTTTGGGTTATTTCTGGGGTGATTTTTGGGTGATTTTGTGGTGATTTTTTGGTGATTTTGGGGTGATTTTTGGGTTGATTTTTGGGTGATTTTTGGGTGTTTCAGGGATTTGTCTGGGGCTGATTTTGGGGTGATTTTTGGGCTGATTTTTGGGTGATTTTTGGGGCGATTTTTGGGTGTTTCAGGGATATGCCTGGGGCTGATTTTGGGGTGATTTTGGGGTGATTTTTGGGCTGATTTTTGGATGTTTTTGGGGTGATTTTTGGGTGATTTTTGGGCTGATTTTTGGATGTTTTTGGGGTGATTTTTGGGTGATTTTTGGGCTGATTTTTGGATGTTTTTGGGGTGATTTTTGGGGTGATTTTTGGGTGTTTCAGGGATATGCCTGGGGCTGATTTTGGGGTGATTTTTGGGCTGATTTTTGGGGTGATTTTTGGGTGATTTTTGGGTGTGTCAGGGATATGCCTGGGGTGATTTTTGGGGTGATTTTTGAGGTGATTTTTGGGTTGATTTTTGGGTGATTTTTGGGTGTTTCCAGGATTTGCCTGGGGCTGATTTTGGGGTGATTTTTGGGTGATTTTTGGGGTGATTTTTGGATCTTTTTGGGGTGATTTTTGGGTGATTTTTGGGTGTTTCCGGGATATGCCTGGGGGTGATTTTGGGGTGATTTTGGGGTGATTTCTGGATCTTTTTGGGTTGATTTTTGGGTGATTTTTGGGTGTTTCAGGGATTTGCCTGGGACTGATTTTGGGGTGATTTTTGGATCATTTTGGGGTGATTTTTGGGGTGATTTTTGGGGTGATTTTTGGGTGTTTCAGGGATAAGCCTGGGGCTGATTTTTGGGGTGATTTTTGGGTGATTTTTGGTGTTTCAGGGATATGCCTGGGGGTGATTTTGGGGTGATTTTTGGATCATTATGGGGTGATTTTTGGGTGTTTCAGGGATATGCCTGGGGCTGATTTTGGGGTGGTTTTGGGGTGATTTTTGGATCATTTTGGGGTTGATTTTGGGGTGATTTTTGGGGTGTTTTTTGGGTGATTTTTGTGTGTTTCAGGGATATGCCTGGGGCTGATTTGGGGGTGACTTTTGGATGTTTTTGGGGCGATTTTTGGGGTGATTTTTGGGTGTTTCAGGGATATGTCTGGGGCTGATTTTGGGGTGATTTTGGGGTGATTTTTGGGGTGATTTTTGAATGTTTTTGGGGTGATTTTTGGGTGATTTTTGGGGTGATTTTTGGATGTTTTTGGGGTGATTTTTGGGTGATTTTTGGGTGTTTCAAGGATATGCCTGGGGCTGATTTTTAGGGTGATTTTTGGATCATTTTGGGCTGATTTTTGGGTTGATTTTTGGGTGATTTTTGGGTGTTTCAGGGATATGCCTGGGGCTGATTTTGGGGTGATTTTGGGGGTGATTTTTGGATCATTTTGGGTTGATTTTTGGGGTGATTTTTGGGGTGATTTTTGGGGTGATTTTTGGGTGATTTTTGGGTGGTTCAGGGATATGCCTGGGGCTGATTTGGGGGTGATTTTTGGATCATTTTGGGGTGATTTTTTGGGTGATTTTTGGGTGTTTCAGGGATATGCCTGGGGCTCACTTGGGGGTGAGTTTTGGGGTGATTTTGGGGTGATTTGTGGTGATTTTGGTGTTTTCAGGGACCCTGCTGTGGGTGCAGCTGAACCCCGGGCGGCACCGGCTGGGCGGCTCCGCCCTGGCCCAGGTGTTCGCCCAGGTGGGCGACGAGAGCCCCGACCTGGACCGGCCCCAGAGCCTGGAGAGCGCCTTCAACGTCACCCAGGAGCTGCTCAAAGGTTTGGGGCAAAAAACCAAAATTTTGGGAAAAAAACCCTGGGATTCTGGGGCTCTTTGGGTGAAAAAATGGTGATTTTTGGTCAAAAAACGGCGATTTTAGGGGGAAAAATTGGTGATTTTTGAGTAGAACAAAAATGGTGATTTTTTTTTTTTTTCCCTTGTGAAAAGAATTGAGATATTTGGGGTAAAATCCGGTGATTTTTGGGTGGAGAATTGAGATTTTGGGGTGAAAACTGGGGATTTTAGGGCTTTTGGGGTGAAAAATGGTGATGTCAGGGTGAAAAAAACTGAGATTTTTGGAGTGAAGAAAATTGAGATTTTGGGGCAAAACCTGCCGAGTTTGGGGTGAAAAATGGGGATTTTGGGCAAAAAATGGAAATTTTAGGGTGAAAATGGTATTTGTGGGGATTTTGGGGTGAAAAATGGCGATTTTGGGACTTTTTGGGTGAAGAAACGGCAATTTTTGGGCAAAAAATGTCAGATACTCGGGAGAAAAGCGGCCAATATTTGGGAGAAAAATGGCAATTTTAGGGCAAAAAAATTGGCAATTTTGGGGTGAAAAATGGTGAATTTGTGTCCAGAAATGGCAATTTTGGGGTGAAAAATGGGGATTTTGGGGCGTTTGCCCTGAGCTGGAGCAGCCCCAGAGCCTTCAACGTCACCCAGGAGCTGCTCAAAGGTTTGGGGCCAAAAACCAAAATTTTGGGAAAAAAACCCCCGGGATTTTGGGGTGAAAAAAAAACGGGGATTTGAGGAGTTTTGGAGTGAAAAACGGTGACATTCGGTGACCCCAAAGTGACATTCGGTGACCCCAAAGTGACATTCGGTGACCCCAAAGTGACATTTCATGGCCTTGGGTGACACTTGATGACCCCAAGGTGGCATTTGGTGACCCCAGTGTGACCCTGAGGTGACATTTGGTGACCCCAATGTGACATTTCATGACTTTGGGTGACATTTGGTGACCTTGGGTGACACTTGATGACCCCAAGGTGGCATTTGGTGACCCCAGTGTGACATTTCATGACTTTGGGTGACATTTGGTGACCTTGGGTGACATTTCATGACCTTGGGTGACCCTTGGTGACCCTGAGGTGACTTTGGACTGTCTGGGTGACATTTGGTGACCCCAAGGTGACATTTGGTGGCCCTGAGGTGTCACTTGGTGACCCCATGGTGACCCTGGGTGACATTTCAAGGCCCTGAGGTGAAACTTGGTGACCTTGAGGTGGCCCTGAGGTGACCTTGGGTGACCCTGAGGTGACATTTGGTGACCCTGAGGTGACATTCCATGAACTTGGGTGACATTTGGTGACCCCGATGTGACATTTCATGAACTTGGGTGACATCTGCTGACCTTGAGTGACACTTGGTGACCCCAAGGTGACATTTCATGATCCTGAGGTGACATCTGATGACCTCAAGGTGACACTTGGAGCCCCTGGGTGACATTTGGTGACCCTGAGGTGACATTCCATGACCTTGGGTGACATTTGATGACCATGGGTGACATTTCAAGACCCTGAGGTGCCCCTTGGTGACATTTGGTGACATTTGATGACCTTGGATGACATTTGGTGGCCCCGATGTGACATTTCATGACCTTGGGTGACATTTGATGACCTTGAGTGACACTTGGTGACCCCGACGTGATGTTTAGAGGCCCTGGGTGACATTTGGTGACCCCGAGGTGACATTCCATGACCTTGGGTGACATTTGATGACCCTGAGGTGACATTTGGTGACCCTGAGGTGACATCTGCTGACCTTGGGTGACATTTGCTGACCTTGGGTGACATCTCAAGACCTGAGGTGCCCCTTGGTGACATTTGGTGACGCCGACGTGACATTCCATGACCTTGGGTGACATTTGGTGGCCCCGATGTGACATTCCATGACCTTGGGTGACATTTGATGACCCTGAGTGACACTTGGTGACCCCGACGTGATGTTCAGTGACCCTGAGGTGACATTTGGTGACCCCGATGTGACATTCCGTGACCTTGGGTGACATTTGGTGACCCTGAGGTGACGTTTGGTGACCGTGGGTGACATTCCAAGACCCCGAGGTGACATTTGGTGACCTTGGGTGACATTCCAAGACCCCGCGGTGCCCTCTGGTGACGCTCGGTGACGCTTGGTGCCGCGCGTGTGTCCCCAGAGCGCGTGGTGACGGCGGGCCACGATGTCAGTGACGGTGGCCTGCTGGGCTGCGTGCTGGAGATGGCCTTCGCGGGGAACTGCGGCGTCACCGTCACCGTGCCCGCGCCGCCCGCCGGCGTCACACGTCAGTGACAGTGCTGTCCCCTGCATGTCCCCTGCGTGTCCCCTGTGTGTCCCCAATGTCCCCTGTGTGTCCCCTGTGTGTCCCCAGTGTCCCCTGTGTGTCCCCTGTGTGTCCCCTGTGTGTCCCCAGTGTCCCCAGTGTGTCCCCAGTGTGTCCCCAGTGTCCCCAATGTCCCCTGTGTGTCCCCTGTGTGTCCCCTGTGTGTCCCCAATGTCCCCTGTGTGTCCCCAGTGTGTCCCCTGTGTGTCCCCTGTGTGTCCCCACTGTGTCCCCTGTGTGTCCCCAATGTCCCCTGTGTGTCCCCAATGTCCCCAGTGTGTCCCCAGTGTCCCCTGCGTGTCCCCTGTGTGTCCCCAGTGTGTCCCCTGTGTGTCCCCTGTGTGTCCCCTGTGTCCCCAGTGTGTCCCCTGTGTGTCCCCAGTGTGTCCCCTGTGTCCCCTGTGTGTCCCCAGTGTGTCCCCAGTGTGTCCCCTGTGTGTCCCCAATGTCCCCAGTGTGTCCCCAATGCCCCCAATGTCCCCAACCCCCCCAATGTCCCCTCACTGTCCCCAGTGCCCCCAATGTCCCACCAGTGTCCTCAATGCCCCCAAAGTCCCCAACCTTCCCAATGTCCCCACTGTCCCCAGTGTCCCCAATGTCCCCAATCCCCCTAATCCCCCCAATGTCCCCAATGCCCCCAATGTCCCCAACCTCCCCGATGTCCCCAATGTCCCCTCACTGTCCCCAAACCCCCAATGTCCCCACTGTCCCCAATGTCCCCCCAATGTCCCCTCAATGTCCCCGATGTCCCCAATGTCCCCAGTGTCCCCAATCCCCTCAATGTCCCCAACCCCCCAGTGTCCCCTCAATGTCCCCAATGTCCCAAATGCCCCGAATGCCCCCACTGTCCCAAATCTTCCCAATGTCCCCAGTGTCCCCAGTGTCCCCAATGTCCCCTCACTGTCCCCAATGTCCCCAACCCCCCAATGTCCCCAACCCCCCCATTGTCCCCAACCCCCCCAATGTCCCCAGTGTCCCGTTTTCCCAACGCCCCCACTGTCCCCAATGCCCCCAACCCCCCCTGTCCCAAATCTCCCCAATGCCCCCAATGTCCCCAGTGTCCCCAATGTCCCCAATTCCCTCTATGTCCCCAATGTCCCAAATGCCCCCAGTGTCCCCAATGTCCCCTCACTGTCCCCAATGTCCCCTCACTATCCCCAATCCCCCCAATCTCCCCAATGCCCCCAATCCCCCCAGTGTCCCCAGTGTCCCCAATGTCCCCAATGTCCCCTCACTGTCCCCAGCGCTGGCGCTGCTCTTTGCCGAGGAGCCGGCCCTGCTGCTCGAGGTCCCGGCCGTGGCCGCTGTCCCCGTGTGCCGCCGCTACCAGGACGCCGGTGTCACCTGTGTCCCCATCGGCCACAGCGGCCCCTACGGACCCCGCGCCATGGTGAGGGGACGCTGGGGACATTGGGGACAGCGGGGGGATTGGGGACATCGAGGGGGTTTGGGGACACTGGGGGACATTGGGGACATTGGGGACATCGAGGGGGTTTGGGGACACTGGGGGACATTGGGGACAGCGGGGGGATTGGGGACGTTGGGGACATTGGGGACCTTGAGGGGGTTTGGGGACACTGGGGACATTGGGGACAGCGGGGGCACTGGGGGACATTGGGGACATTGGGGACAGCGGGGGGATTGGGGACACTGGGGGACATTGGGGACATTGGGGACACTGGGGACATTGGGGACAGCGGGGGGATTGGGGACCTCAAGGGGGTTTGGGGATATTGGGGGACATTGGGGACATTGGGGACAGTGAGGGGACATTGGGGACAGCGGGGGGATTGAGGACATCGAGGGGGTTTGGGGACACTGGGGGACATTGGGGACAGTGAGGGGACATTGGGGACAGCGGGGGGATTGGGGACACTGGGGGACATTGGGGGGATTTGGGTACAGTGGGGGGGTTGGGGACATTGGGGACATTGGGGACATTTGAGGGGATTGAGGACATTGGGGGCGCTGGGGAAACTGGGGACATTGGGGACATCGAGGGGGTTGGGGACATTGGGGGACATTGGGGGGGTTGGGGACGCTGGGGACGTTGGGAGCATTGGGGACATCAGGGACAATGGGGACATTTGAGGCCATCAGGGACATTGGGGACAGGGGGACATTTGGGGGTTGGGGACAATGGGGACATTGGAGGGATTGGGGACACTGAGGACATTGAGGTGGTTTTGGGACATTGGGGACATCAAGGACAGAGAGGACATTGGGGCCATTGGGGACAATGGGGACATTGTGGGCATTGGTGACATTGGGGGTGTTTGGGGACAGGGGACAGGAGGTGGCTCTGTCCCCCGGGGTGGGCGGTGGTGGCTTTGTCTTGTTGCTGTCCCCATTGTTCTTTGTTGTCCCCATGTCCTCGTGTCCCTCAGTGTCCCCAAACCCCAGTGCCACCATTCCAGTGTCCCATATCCCAATGTCCCCAATGTCCCTCAATGTTTTCAATGTCCCCAGTCCCCCTGAGGTCCTCAATGTCCCCAGTGTCCCTCAATGTCCCCAATGTCCCACAGTGTCCCCGATGTCCTCAAACCCCAATGTTCTCAATGTCCCTCAATGTCCCCAATGTCCCTCAATGTCCTCAGGGTCCCAGATCTCGGTGTCCTCAAAGCCCAGTGCCACCAATCCAGTGTCCCATATCCCAATGTCCCCAATGTCCCCAATGTCCCCAGTGTCCCTCAATGTTCTCAGTGTCCCCAATGTCCCCAATGTCCCTCAGAGTTCTCGATGTCTTCAGTCTCCCTGAGGTCCTCAATGTCCCCAGTGTCCCTCAATGTCCCCAATGTCCCACAGTGTCCCCAATGTCCTCAAACCCCAATGTTCTCAATGTCCCCAATGTCCCTCAATGTTCTCAGTGTCCCCAGTGTCCCTCAGTGTCCCCAATGTCCTCAAACCCCAATGTTCTCAATGTCCCTCAATGTCCCCAATGTCCCTCAATGTCCTCAGGGTCCCAGATCTCGGTGTCCCCAAAGCCCAGTGCCACCATTCCAGTGTCCCATATCCCAATGTCCCCAATGTCCCCAGTGTCCCCAGTGTCCCTCAATGTCCCCAATGTCCCCAATGTCCCCAATGTCCCTCAGTGTTCTCGATGTCCCCAGTCCCCGAGGTTCTCAATGTCCCCAATGTCCCCAGTGTCCCCAATGTCCCCAGTGTCCCCAATGTCCCCAATGTCCCACAGTGTCCCCAATGTCCTCAAACCCCAATGTTCTCAATGTCCCTCAATGTTCTCAATGTCCTCAGGGTCCCAGATCTCGGTGTCCCCAAATCCAGGTGCCACCAATCCAGTGTCCCATATCCCAATGTCCCCAATGCTGTCCCCGCAGGTGACAGTGACCGTGGGTGGCCAGGAGGTGCTGGCCGAGCCCGTTGGGGACCTCAGGGACATTTGGGAGCAGACGAGTGCCTGTCCCTCAGTGTCCCTCAGTGTCCCCAAAGCCCAGTGCCACCATTCCAGTGTCCCATATCCCAATGTCCCCAATGTCCCCAGTGTCCCTCAATGTCCTCAATGTCCCCAATGTCCTCAAACCCCAATGTTCTCAATGTCCCCAATGTCCCTCAATGTCCTCAATGTCCCCAATGTCCTCAAACCCCAACGGTCTCAATGTCCCTCAATGTCCTCAGGGTCCCAGATCTCGGTGTCCCCAAATCCAGGTGCCACCAATCCAGTGTCCCATATCCCAATGTCCCCAATGTCCCTCAGTGTCCTCAATGTCCCCAATGTCTCACAGTGTCCCCAATGTCCCCAGTGTCCCCAATGTCCCTCAATGTCCCTCAATGTCCTCAGGGTCCCAGATCTCGGTGTCCCCAAATCCAGGTGCCACCAATCCAGTGTCCCATATCCCAATGTCCCCAATGTCCCCGCAGGTGACAGTGACCGTGGGTGGCCAGGAGGTGCTGGCCGAGCCCCTTGGGGACCTCAGGGACATCTGGGAGCAGACGAGTGCCTGTCCCTCAGTGTCCCTCAGTGTCCCCAAAGCCCAGTGCCACCATTCCAGTGTCCCATATCCCAATGTCCCCAGTGTCCCCAGTGTCCCTCAATGTCCTCAATGTCCCCAATGTCCTCAAACCCCAATGTTCTCAATGTCCCCAATGTCCCTCAATGTCCTCAATGTCCCCAATGTCCTCAAACCCCAACGGTCTCAATGTCCCTCAATGTCCTCAGGGTCCCAGATCTCGGTGTCCCCAAATCCAGGTGCCACCAATCCAGTGTCCCATATCCCAATGTCCCCAATGTCCCTCAGTGTCCTCAATGTCCCCAATGTCTCACAGTGTCCCCAATGTCCCCAGTGTCCCCAATGTCCCTCAATGTCCCTCAATGTCCTCAGGGTCCCAGATCTCGGTGTCCCCAAATCCAGATGCCACCATAGCATTGTCCCATATCCCAATGTCCCCAATGCTGTCCCCGCAGGTGACAGTGACCGTGGGTGGCCAGGAGGTGCTGGCCGAGCCCGTTGGGGACCTCAGGGACATCTGGGAGCAGACGAGTGCCTGTCCCTCAGTGTCCCTCAGTGTCCCCAAAGCCCAGTGCCACCATTCCAGTGTCCCATATCCCAATGTCCCCAATGTCCCCGCAGGTGACAGTGACCGTGGGTGGCCAGGAGGTGCTGGCCGAGCCCGTTGGGGACCTCAGGGACATCTGGGAGCAGACGAGTTTCCAGCTGGAGCGGCTGCAGGCGACGCCGGCCTGCGTGGAGCAGGAGGAGCAGGACCTGGGCACGCGCTGGGGACCCGAGTTCAGCGTCACCTTCGACCCCGACTACGTGGCACCGGTGGCGCGGAGCATGGGTGGGGACGCTGGGGACACTGGGGACATTGGGGACACTGGGGACATTGGGGACACTGGGGTGGTTGAGGACATTCTGGGGATTGGGGACATTGGGGGGATTGGGGACATTGGGGGGATTGGGGACATTGGGGGATTGGGGACAGTGGGGACAGTGGGGGGGACTGGGGACAGTGGGGGATTGGGGGGATTGGGGACATTTGGGGACATTGGTGGGGATTTGGGGACATTGGGGACAGTGGGGGGACTGGGGACAGTGGGGGATTGGGGACAGTGGGGACATTGGGGTGGTTGAGGACAGTCTGGGGATTGGGGACATTGGGGGGATTGGGGACACCAGGGACACTGGGGGGACATTGGGGGATTGGGGACATGTTGGGGACATGTTGGGGACATTGGGGACATTGGAGGGACTGGGGACATTGGGGGGACATTGGGGGGATTGGGGACATGTTGGGGACAATGGGGGACATTGGGGACGCGCTGGGGACCCGAGTTCAGTGTCACCTTCGACTCCGACTACGTGGCACCGGTGGCGCGGAGCATGGGTGGGGACACTGGGGACACTGGGGACATTGGGGACATTGGGGGGGACATTGGGGTGGTTGAGGACAGTCTGGGGATTGGGGACATTGGGGGGATTGGGGACACCAGGGACACTGGGGGGACATTGGGGGGATTGGGGACATGTTGGGGACATGTTGGGGACATTGGGGACATTGGAGGGACTGGGGACATTGGGGGGACATTGGGGGGATTGGGGACATGTTGGGGACAATGGGGACATTGGGGACGCGCTGGGGACCCGAGTTCAGCGTCACCTTCGACTCCGACTACGTGGCACCGGTGGCGCGGAGCATGGGTGGGGACACTGGGGACACTGGGGACATTGGGGACATTGGGGACATTGGGGACACTGGGGTGGTTGAGGACATTCTGGGGATTGGGGACATTGGGGGATTGGGGACATTGGGGACATTGGGGGGATTGGGGACACCAGGGACACTGGGGGGACATTGGGGGGATTGGGGACATTGGGGACATTGGGGGGCATTGGGGGGACATTGGGGGATGGGGACTTGGGGACATGTTGGGGAATTGGGGACAGTGGGGGATTGGGGACAGTGGGGGATTGGGGGGACATTGAGGGACATTGGGGACAATGGGGACAATGGGGACATTGGGGGGATTGGGGACAGTGGGGGATTGGGGGGATTGGGGACATTTAGGAACATTTTGGGGACATTGGGGACATTGAGAGACATTGGAGGCATTGGGGGGACATTGGGGACATTTGGGGACATTGGGGGGACTGGGGACATTAAGAGACATTTGGGACATTGGGGACACTGAGGGGATTGGGGACATTGGGGACATTGGGGACATCAAGGACAGAGAGGACATTGGGGACAGTGGGGACATTGGGGACATTGGGGACACTTTAGGGACACTGGGGACATTTGGGGGGTTTGGCATTTTGGGCATTTTCTGGGGTGCCGGTGCCGAGTTTTGGGGTCCCCCAGGGCTGCCTGAAGGGTCTGCGGGGTTTTAATGGGAATTTTATGGGATTTAATGGGATTTTTATGGGATTTTTGTAGGATTTTAATGGGATTTTAATGGGAGTTTTGTAGGATTTTAATGGAATTTTTAATGGGATTTTTATGGGATTTTTGTGGGTTTTAACAGGATTTTTATGGGTTTTTATGGGATGTTAATGGGATTTTTTGGGATTTTCATGGGATTTAATGGGATTTTAATGGGATTTAATGGGATTTTTATGGGATTTTAATTGGATTTTAATGGGACTTTATGGGATTTTTATGGGATTTTTATGGGATTTTAATGGGATTTTAATAGGATTTTTATGGGATTTTATGGGCTTTTAATGGGATTTTTATGGGATTTTAATGGGATTTTAATGGGAGTTTTGTAGGATTTTAATGGAATTTTAATGGGATTTTTATGGGATTTTTATGGGTTTTAACAGGATTTTTATGGGTTTTTATGGGATGTTAATGGGATTTTTTTGGGATTTTCATGGGATTTAATGGGATTTTAATGGGATTTTAATGGGATTTTTATGGGATTTTTTAATGGGATTTTAATGGGATTTTATGGATTTTTATGGGATTTTTATGGGATTTTAATGGGATTTTAATAGGATTTTTATGGGATTTTATGGGCTTTTAATGGGATTTTTATGGGATTTTAATGGGATTTTAATGGGAGTTTTGTAGGATTTTAATGGAATTTTAATGGGATTTTTATGGGATTTTATGGGCTTTTTATGGATTTAATGGGATTTTTATGGGGTTCTTATGGGATTTTAATGGGATTTTAATGGGATTTTTTGGGACTTTTATGGAATTTTTTGGGATTTAATGGGATTTTTATGGGATTTTTGTGGGTTTTAACAGGATTTTAATGGGATTTTTAATGGGATTTTTATGGGTTTTTATGGGATTTTAATGGGATTTTTGTGGGATTTTTATGGGATTTTCGGTGGGATTTTATAGGATTTCGGGGGTTTTTTTGGGGGTTATTTGGGGTCTGCGGGATTTTTAGGGGCAGTTTTGGGGTTTTTGGGGGTGCCGGGTGCCGATTTTTGGGGTCCCGCAGCGCTGCCGGGGCCGCGCGTGGCCGTGCTGAGGGAGGAGGGCAGCAACGGCGACCGGGAGATGGCCGCAGCCTTCGCCATGGCCGGCTTCCAGGTGAGACCAGAAACAGCCCAAAAACACCCCAAAACACCCCAAAACACCCCAAAAACACCCTGAAACACCCCAAAACACCCCAAAAACACCCTGGAACACCCAAAACAGCCCAAAACAGCCCAAAAACACCCTGAAACACCCCAAAACAGCCCAAAACAGCCCAAAACCACCCTGAAACACCCCAAAAACACCCTGAAACACCCCAAAACACCCCAAAAACACCCTGAAACACCCCAAAACACCCCAAAAACACCCTGGAACACCCCAAAACAGCCCAAACCACCCCAAAAACACCCTGAAACACCCCAAAACAGCCCAAAACAGCCCAAAAACACCCCCAAACACCCTGAAACACCCTAAAAACACCCCAATACATCCAAAACCAGCCCAAAAACACCCCGAAACACCCCAAAATACCCCAAAAAACACCCCAAACACCCTGAAACCAGCCCCAAAACACCCCAGCAACAGCCCAAAAACACCCAAAACCACCCCCAAACACCCTGAAACACCCCAAAACACCCTGAAACCAGCCCAAAAACAGCCCAAAAACACCCCGAAACACCCCCAAAACACCCCAAAAACACCCTGAAACACCCTAAAAACACCCTGAAACACCCAAAACCAGCCCAAAACAGCTCAAAAACACCCCAAAAACATCTCAAAAACACCTCAAAAACACCCTGAAACACCCCAAAACAGCCCCACAACAGCCCAAAACCACCCTGAAAACACCCCAAAAACACCCTGAAACACCCCAAAACAGCCCAAAAACAGCCCTGAAACACCCCAAAACAGCCCAAAACAGCCCAAAAACACCCCCAAACACCCTGAAACACCCTAAAAACACCCCCAAAACACCCAAAACCAGCCCAAAAACACCCCGAAACACCCCAAAATACCCCAAAAACACCCCAAACACCCTGAAACCAGCCCCAAAACACCCCAGAAACAGCCCAAAAACACCCCAAAACCAGCCCAAAAACACCCTGAAACACCCTAAAAACACCCTGAAACAACCCAAAACCAGCCCAAAAACACCCCAAAAACTGCCCAGAAACACCCCCAAAAACAGCCCAAAACCACCCCCAAACACCCTGAAACACCCCAAAACACCATGAAACCAGCCCAAATACAGCCCAAAACCAGCCCAAAAACACCCCGAAACACCCCAAAAACACCCTGAAACACCCTAAAAACACCCTGAAACACCCAAAACCAGCCCAAAACAGCTCAAAAACACCCTGAAACACCCTAAAAACACCCCAAAAAACACCCTGAAACACCCTAAAAAGACCCTGAAACAGCCCAAAAACACCCTGAAACACCCCAAAACACCCCAAAAACAGCCCTGGAACACCCCAAAACAGCCCCACAACAGCCCAAAACCACCCTGAAACACCCCAAAAACACCTTGAAACACCCCAAAACAGCCCAAAAACACCCTGAAACACCCCAAAAACACCCTGAAACACCCCAAAACAGCCCCACAACAGCCCAAAACCACCCTGAAACACCCCAAAAACACCCTGAAACACCCCAAAACACCCCAAAAACACCCTGAAACACCCCAAAACAGCCCAAAACAGCCCAAAAACACCCCCAAACACCCTGAAACACCCTAAAAACACCCCCAATACATCCAAAACCAGCCCAAAAACACCCCGAAACACCCCAAAATACCCCAAAAACACCCCAAAACACCCCTGAAACAGCCAAAAACACCCTGAAACAGCCAAAAACACCCCAAAACCAGCCCAAAAACACCCCGAAACACCCCAAAATACCCCAAAAACACCCCAAACACCCTGAAAACCAGCCCCAAAACACCCCAGCAACAGCCCAAAAACACCCAAAACCACCCCCAAACACTCTGAAACACCCCAAAACACCCTGAAACCAGCCCAAAAACAGCCCAAAAACACCCCGAAACACCCCCAAAACACCCCAAAAACACCCTGAAACACCCTAAAAACACCCTGAAACACCCAAAACCAGCCCAAAACAGCTCAAAAACACCCCAAAAAACATCTCAAAAACACCCTGAAACACCCCAAAACAGCCCCACAACAGCCCAAAACCACCCTGAAACACCCCCAAAAACACCCTGAAACACCCCAAAACACCCCAAAAACACCCCTGAAACACCCCAAAACAGCCCAAAACAGCCCAAAAAACACCCCCAAACACCCTGAAAACACCCTAAAAAGACCCTGAAACAGCCCAAAAACACCCCAAAACACACCTAAAAACACCCTGAAGCACCCTAAAAACACCCTGAAACAACCCAAAACCAGCCCAAAAAACACCCCAAAACTGCCCAGAAACACCCCCAAAAACAGCCCAAAACCACCCCCAAACACCCTGAAACACCCCAAATCACCATGAAACCAGCCCAAAAACAGCCCAAAACCAGCCCAAAAACACCCCGAAACACCCCAAAAACACCCTGAAACAGCCCAAAAACACCCTGAAACACCCCTGAAACACCCAAAAAACACCCTGAAACACCCCAAAACAGCCCAAAACACCCCAAAAACACCCTGAAAACACCCCAAAACAGCCCCACAACAGCCCAAAACAGCCCAAAGACACCCCCAAACACCCTGAAACACCCCAAAAACACCCCAAAACCAGCCCGAAATACCCCAAAAACAGCCCAGAAAACACCCTGAAACACCCCAAAAACACCCCAAAACACCCCAAAAACAGCCCAAGTCCCCCCAAAAGTGTCTGGGTACCCCAAAGACACCCATGAGACCCCAAAATGTCCCCAAAAATTCCCTGGGGACCCCAAAACACCCAGAAATGAGCCCAAAACCACCCCTGGGATCCCCAAAATGACCCCCAATCCCCCAGGGACCACCCCAAAAAGCACCTGGGGACCCCGAAACCACACCTGGGACCCCAAAACACCCAGAAATGACCCCAAAACACCCCATAGACCCCCAAAAATGTCCCCAAAACAACCCCAAAACCACCCAAAATCACCCCAAAACTATCGGGGGACACCAAAATCACCCCTGGGACACCCAGAATGTCCCCAAAGCAAGCCCAGAACCATCCAGAAATCACCCCAAAAACGCCCCAAAAACGCCACAAAACACCCCAAAAACACCCCAAAAATACCTGGGGACCCCTAAATCACCCCCGGGACCCCAAAATGTCCCCAAAAACCCCCAGGAACCGCCCCAAAACTGCCCCAAAAACCATCCAGAAATAACCCAAACCCACCCAGAATCCACCCTAAAAACACCCCCGGGACCCCAAAAACTCCTGGGGACCCCAAAACACCCAGAAATGAGCCCAAAACGACCCCAAAACACCCAGAAATGACCCCAAAATGACCCCAAAACACCCCCAAAAAACGCTTGGGGACCCCAAAACCACCTGAGGATCCCAAATTTGGGGTGGATTTCGGGGGGTTTTTTTGGGGTTCAGTTTTGGGTTTATTTTTGGGGTCTGATCAGGGTTTTTTGGGGTGGTTTTGGGTTCATTTTTGGGGTCTCACTGGGGTCTTTTGGGTGGTTTTGGGGTAGATTTGGGGGGGATTTTTGGGGTTGGTTTGGGGTCATTTTTGGGGTTCATTGGGGTGATCAGGGTTTTTTTGGGGTTCAGTTTTGGGTTTATTTTTGGGGTCTGACCGGGGTTTTTGGGGTTTTTTAGGGTGGATTTTGGGGTAGATTTGGGGGGGATTTTTGGGGTTGGTTTAGAGTTCATTTTTGGGGTCTGAGTGGGGTTTTTGGGGTTCAGTTTTGGGTTCATTTTTGGGGTCTGATCAGGGTTTTTTGGGGTGGTTTTGGGTTTATTTTTGGGGTCTCACTGGGGTTTTTTGGGTGGTTTTGGGGTAGATTTGGGGGGGATTTTTGGGGTTGGTTTGGGGTTCATTTTTGGGGTCTGATCAGGGTTTTTTGGGGTGGTTTTGGGTTCATTTTTGGGGTCTGACCGGGGTTTTTGGGGTTTTTTGGGTGGTTTTGGGTTCATTTTTGGGGTCCGAGTGGGGTTTTTTTGGGTTTATTTTTGGGGTTTTTTGGGGTGGTTTTTGGGGTTTTTGGGGGTGGTTTTGGGTTTATTTTTGGGGTCAGTTTTGGGTTTATTTTTGAGGTCTGACCGAGGTTTTTGGGTTTTTTTTGGGGTGGTTTTGGGTTTATTTTTGGGGTCTGACAAGGATTTTTGGGTTCAGTTTTGGGTTTATTTTTGGGGTCTGACCGGGGGTTTTTGGGTGGTGGTTTTGGATTCATTTTTGGGGTCGGTTTTGGGTTCATTTTTTGGGGTCTGACCGGGGTTTTTGGGGTTTTTTGGGTGGTTTTGGGTTTATTTTTGGGGTTTTTTGGGGGTGGTTTTGGGTTTATTTTTGGGATCGGTTTTGGGTTTATTTTTGGGGTCTGACCGGGGATTTTGGGGTGGTTTTGGGGTAGATTTGGGGGTTTATTTTTGGGGTTGTTTGGGTTCATTTTTGGGGCGGTTTTTGGGTTCATTTTTGGGGTCTGACCGGGGTTTTTGGGGTGGTTTTGGGTTTATTTTTTGGGGTTGGTTTGGGGTTTACTTTTGGGGTCTGAGTGGGGTTTTTGGGGTTCAGCTTTGGGTTTATTTTTGGGGTAGTTCTGGGGAGTTTTGGGGTGGTTTTTGGGGTTATTTTTGGGGTCTGACCGGGGTTTTTGGGGTTCAGTTTTGGGGTAGATCTGGGGAGTTTTTGGTTTCAGTTTTGGGTTTATTTTTGGGGTCTGACCAGGGTTTTTGGATGGTTTTGGGTTCATTTTTGGGGTGGCTTTTGGGGTTTATTTTTGGGGTCTGGCCGGGGTTTTGGGGTTTTTTGGGGTGGTTTTGGGTTTATTTTTTGGGGTGATTTTGGGTTCATTTTTGGGGTCTGACCGGGGCTTTTGGGGTGGTTTTTGGGTTTTTTGGGGTTGGTTTTGGGTTCATTTTTGGGGTCCGAGTGGGGTTTTTGGGGTGGTTTTGGGTTTATTTTTGGGATCAGTTTTGGGTTTATTTTTGGGGTCTGACCGGGGGTTTTGGGGTGGTTTTGGGGTAGATTTGGGGGTTTATTTTTGGATTGGTTTTGGGTTCATTTTTGGGGTCTGACCGGGGTTTTTGGGGTTCAGTTTTGGGTTTATTTTTGGGGTCTGACCAGGATATTTGGGTTCAGTTTTTGGGTTCATTTTTGGGGTCAGTTTTGGGTTTATTTTTGGGGTCTGACCAGGATATTTGGGTTCAGTTTTGGGTTCATTTTTGGGGTCAGTTTTGGGTTTATTTTTGGGGTCTGACCGGGGTTTTTTGGGGTTTATTTTCGGGGTAGATTTGGGGGGGTTTTTTTTGGGGTGGTTTTGCGTTCATTTTTGGGGTCAGACCGGGGTTTTTGGGGTGGTTTTAGGGGTTTTTTGGGGTGGTTTTGGGTTTATTTTTGGGATTGGTTTGGGGTTTATTTTTGGGGTCTGACCGGGGTTTTTGGAGTGGTTTTGGGTTCATTTTTGGGTTTTGTGTTTATTTTTGGGGTCTCACTGGGGTTTTTGGGGTGGTTTTGGGGTAGATTTGGGGGTTTATTTTTGGGGTTGTTTGGGTTTATTTTTGGGGTTGTTTGGGTTTATTTTTGGGGTCTGACCGGGGTTTTTGGGGTGGTTTTTGTGGTTTTTTTGGGGTTGGTTTTGTGGTTTTTTGGGGTGGTTTTGGGTTTATTTTTGGGTTCAGTTTCGTGTTTATTTTTGGGGTCTCACTGGGGTTTTTGGGGTGGTTTTGGGGTAGATTTGGGGGGTGTGTTTTGGGGTTTATTTTTGGGGTCTCACCAGGATTTTTTTGGGTTCATTTTTGGTGTCTGACTGGGGTTTTTGGGGTAGATTTGGGGGAGTTTGTGGGGTCAGTTTTGGGTTTATTTTTGGGGTCTCACCGGGGGTTTTTGGGGTTTATTTTTGGGTTTATTTTTGGGGTCTAACCAGGATTTTTTGGGTTTATTTCTGGGGTCTGACCGGGGTTTTTGGGGTGGTTTTGGGGGTAGATTTGGGGGTGGTTTTTGTGTTTATTTTGGGTTCATTTTTGGGGTCTGACCGGGGGTTTTTGGGTTTATTTTCGGGGTAGATTTTGGGGGGGGGGGTTTTTGTGTTTTATTTTTGGGTTTATTTTTGGGGGTCTGACCAGGGGTTTTTGGGGTTCCCAGGTGTGGGATTGTGACCACCCAGGACCTTTGCTCGGGCTCGGCCTCCCTGGACGGGTTCCGGGGTCTCGTTTTCGTGGGCGGCTTCAGCTACGCCGACGTGCTGGGCTCGGCTAAAGGTGGGTCTGGATCCGCAAAAAACACCCCAAAAACCGCTCCAAAAAATCCCCAAAATCCTAAAAACCCCAATTCCGCAAAAAGGGGGAATAAATCCGAAAAAATTCCATAAAAATCCACCAAAAAATCTCAGAAAAATCAAAAAAAAATCCCCAAAAATCGACAAAAAACATAAAAAAAAAAAAAAAAACCACAAAAAAAAAAAAAAATCCCATAAACAACCCCAAAAATGGCTCCTCCTTGAGGAGTTTGGGGCTTCAGCTAAAGGTGGGTCTGGAACCCCAAAAAACGCCCCAAAAAACCCCCAAAATCCTAAAAACCCCAATTCCGCAAAAAGGGGGAATAAATCCGAAAAAATTCCATAAAAATCCACCAAAAAATCTCAGAAAAATCAAAAAAAAAAAAATCCCCCAAAATCGACAAAAAACATAAAAAAAAAAAAAAAAAAACCACAAAAAAAAAAAAAAATCCCATAAACAACCCCAAAAATGGCTCCTCCCTGAGGAGTTTGGGGCTTCAGCTAAAGGTGGGTCTGGAACCCCAAAAAACGCCCCAAAAAACCCCCAAAATCCTAAAAACCCCAATTCCGCAAGAAGGGGGAATAAATCCGAAAAAGTTCCATAAAAATCCACCAAAAAATCTCAGAAAAATAAAAAAAAAAAATCCCCAAAATCGACAAAAAACATTTAAAAAAAACCACACAAAAAAAAAAAAAATCCCATAAACTAAACCTCAAAAAATCCATAAAAATCCACCAAAAAATCTCAGAAAAATCCCACAAAAAATCCACAAAAATCCTAAAAAAAAAAGAAAATCCCCCCCCCCAAAAAAATCCCATAAACGACCCCAAAAATGGCTCCTTCCCCAATGGCATTCTTCCCCATCTTCCCCCAATATTTCCCCCATTAATTTCCCATTATTTTTTCCGATTTCCCCCATTATTTTCCCCCATTTTCCCCAATTATTTCCCCATTATCCCCCCATTAATTTCCCCATTTTTCCCCCATTTTTCCCATTATTCCCCATTTTTATCCAAATTTTTTCCCATTATCCCCCATTAATCTCCCCATTTTTTCTCCATTATTCCCCATTTTTATCCCAAATTTTCCCAATTTTTAACCCAAATTTTCCCAATTTCCCCATGAATCTCCCCATTATTTCCCCCCCATTTTCCCAATTATTTCCCCATTTTTCCCCATTAATTTCCCCATTTTCCCCCGTTCTTCCCCCATTTTCTCCCAATATTTCCCCATTATTTCCCCCATTAATTTCCCATTATTTTTCCGATTTCCCCCATTATTTTCCCCCATTATTCCCCATTTTTAACCCAAATTTTCCCAATTTCCCCATGAATCTCCCCATTATTTCCCCCCCATTTTCCCAATTATTTCCCCATTTTCCCCCAATATTTCCCCAATATTTCCCCATTAATTTCCCATTATTTTTCTGATTTTCCCCCATTATTTTCCCCCATTTTCTCCAATTATTTCCCCATTATCCCCCATTAATTTCCCCATTTTTCCCCCATTTTTCCCCATTATTCCCCATTTTTATCCCAAATTTTTTCCCATTATCCCCCATTATCCCCCATTAATCTCCCCATTTTTTCTCCATTATTCCCCATTTTTATCCCAAATTTTCCCAATTTTTAACCCAAATTTTCCCAATTTCCCCATGAATTTCCCCATTATTTCCCCCCCATTTCCCCAATTATTTCCCCATTTTTCCCCATTAATTTCCCCATTTTCCCCCATTCTTCCCCCATTTTCTCCCAATATTTCCCCATTATTTCCCCCATTAATTTCCCATTATTTTTCCGATTTCCCCCATTATTTTCCCCCATTATTCCCCATTTTTAACCCAAATTTTCCCAATTTCCCCATGAATCTCCCCATTATTTCCCCCCCATTTTCCCAATTATTTCCCCATTTTCCCCCAATATTTCCCCAATATTTCCCCATTAATTTCCCATTATTTTTCCGATTTTCCCCCATTATTTTCCCCCATTTTCTCCAATTATTTCCCCATTATCCCCCATTAATTTCCCCATTAATTTCCCCATTGTTCCCCCATTTTTCCCCATTATTCCCCATTTTTCCCCAAATTTTTTCCCATTTTCCCCCATTATCCCCAATTTTTTCCCATTATTCTCCATTTTTATCCCAGATTTTCACCATTAGTAACCCAAATTTCCCCAAGAATTTCCCCATTATTTCCCCCCCATTTCCCCAATTATTTCCCCATTTTTCCCCATTAATTTCCCCATTTTCCCCCATTCTTCCCCCATTTTCTCCCAATATTTCCCCATTATTTCCCCCATTAATTTCCCATTATTTTTCCGATTTCCCCCATTATTTTCCCCCATTATTCCCCATTTTTAACCCAAATTTTCCCAATTTCCCCATGAATCTCCCCATTATTTCCCCCCCATTTTCCCAATTATTTCCCCATTTTCCCCCAATATTTCCCCAATATTTCCCCATTAATTTCCCATTATTTTTCCGATTTTCCCCATTATTTTCCCCCATTTTCTCCAATTATTTCCCCATTATCCCCCATTAATTTCCCCATTAATTTCCCCATTGTTCCCCCATTTTTCCCCATTATTCCCCATTTTTCCCCCAAATTTTTTCCCATTTTCCCCCATTATCCCCAATTTTTTCCCATTATTCTCCATTTTTATCCCAGATTTTCACCATTAGTAACCCAAATTTCCCCATGAATTTCCCCATTATTTCCCCCCCATTTCCCCAATTATTTCCCCATTTTTCCCCATTAATTTCCCCATTTTCCCCCGTTCTTCCCCCATTTTCCCCCAATATTTCCCCATTATTTCCCCCATTAATTTCCCATTATTTTTCCGATTTCCCCCATTATTTTCCCCCATTATTCCCCATTTTTAACCCAAATTTTCCCAATTTCCCCATGAATCTCCCCATTATTTCCCCCCCATTTTCCCAATTATTTCCCCATTTTCCCCCAATATTTCCCCAATATTTCCCCAATAATTTCCCATTATTTTTCCGATTTTCCCCCATTATTTTCCCCCATTTTCTCCAATTATTTCCCCATTATCCCCCATTAATTTCCCCATTAATTTCCCCATTGTTCCCCCATTTTTCCCCCATTTTTCCCCATTATTCCCCATTTTTCCCCCAAATTTTTTCCCATTTTCCCCCATTATCCCCAATTTTTTCCCATTATTCTCCATTTTTATCCCAGATTTTCACCATTAGTAACCCAAATTTCCCCATGAATTTCCCCATTATTTCCCCCCCATTTCCCCAATTATTTCCCCATTTTTCCCCATTAATTTCCCCATTATCCCCCATTTTCCCCCAATATTTCCCCATTATTTCCCCCATTAATTTCTCATTATTTTTCCGATTTTCCCCCATTTCCCCCCCATTATTTTCCCCCATTATTCCCCACTTTTATCCCAAATTTTTCCCCATTCCCCCCCCATCTCCCCCCATTATTCCCGCATTTTTCCCCCATTATTCCCCCAATTTTTTCCCCATTTTCCCCACAATTTCCCCCATTTTTCCCCCATTTTTCCCCCCGTTTTCCATCCCAGATTTTTTCCCAATTTCGCCCTTTTTCCCCCCGTTTCCGCAGGCTGGGCGGCCTCCATCCTCTTCAACGCCAGGGTCCGCTCGGAGCTCGAGCGCTTCCGCGCGCGGCCGGACACCTTCAGCCTGGGCGTGTGCAACGGCTGCCAGCTGATGGCGCTGCTGGGCTGGGTGGGGACAGGTCAGTGTCACCTGTGTGTCACCTGTGTGTCACCTGTGTGTCACCTGTGTGTCACCTGTGCCACCCCAATGTCACCTGTGTGACACCTTCAGCCTGGGCGTGTGCAACGGCTGCCAGCTGATGGCGCTGCTGGGCTGGGTGGGGACAGGTGAGTGACACCTGTGTGTCACCTGTGTGTCACCTGTGTCACCCCAGTGTCACCTGTGTGTCACCCCAATGTCACCTGTGTCACCCCAATGTCACCTGTGTGACACCTTCAGCCTGGGCGTGTGCAACGGCTGCCAGCTGATGGCGCTGCTGGGCTGGGTGGGGACAGGTCAGTGTCACCTGTGTCACCTGTGTGTCACCTGTGTGTGTCACCTGTGTCACCTGTGTGACCCCAATGTCACCTGTGTGACACCTTCAGCCTGGGTGTGTGCAACGGCTGCCAGCTGATGGCGCTGCTGGGCTGGGTGGGGACAGGTGAGTGTCACCTGTGTCACCTGTGTGTCACCTGTGTCACCCCAGTGTCACCTGTGTGACACCTTCAGCCTGGGCGTGTGCAACGGCTGCCAGCTGATGGCGCTGCTGGGCTGGGTGGGGACAGGTGAGTGACACCTGTGTCACCTGTGTGTCACCTGTGTGTGTCACCTGTCACCTGTGTGTCACCTGTGTCACCTGTGCCACCCCAATGTCACCTGTGTGACACCTTCAGCCTGGGCGTGTGCAACGGCTGCCAGCTGATGGCGCTGCTGGGCTGGGTGGGGACAGGTCAGTGTCACCTGTGTGTCACCTGTGTGTCACCTGTGTGTCACCTGTGTGTCACCTGTGTCACCCCAATGTCACCTGTGTGACACCTTCAGCCTGGGCGTGTGCAACGGCTGCCAGCTGATGGCGCTGCTGGGCTGGGTGGGGACAGGTCAGTGTCACCTGTGTCACCTGTGTGTCACCTGTGTGTGTCACCTGTGTCACCCCTGTGTGACCCCAATGTCACCTGTGTGACACCTTCAGCCTGGGTGTGTGCAACGGCTGCCAGCTGATGGCGCTGCTGGGCTGGGTGGGGACAGGTGAGTGTCACCTGTGTCACCTGTGTGTCACCTGTGTCACCCCAGTGTCACCTGTGTGACACCTTCAGCCTGGGCGTGTGCAACGGCTGCCAGCTGATGGCGCTGCTGGGCTGGGTGGGGACAGGTGAGTGACACCTGTGTCACCTGTGTGTCACCTGTGTGTCACCTGTGTGTCACCTGTGTGTCACCTGTGCCACCCCAATGTCACCTGTGTGACACCTTCAGCCTGGGCGTGTGCAACGGCTGCCAGCTGATGGCGCTGCTGGGCTGGGTGGGGACAGGTCAGTGTCACCTGTGTGTCACCTGTGTGTCACCTGTGTCACCTGTGTGTCACCCCAATGTCACCTGTGTGACACCTTCAGCCTGGGCGTGTGCAACGGCTGCCAGCTGATGGCGCTGCTGGGCTGGGTGGGGACAGGTGAGTGACACCTGTGTCACCTGTGTGTCACCTGTGTGTCACCTGTGTGTCACCTGTGTGTCACCTGTGCCACCCCAATGTCACCTGTGTGACACCTTCAGCCTGGGCGTGTGCAACGGCTGCCAGCTGATGGCGCTGCTGGGCTGGGTGGGGACAGGTGAGTGACACCTGTGTGTCACCTGTGTGTCACCTGTGTGTCACCCCAATGTCACCTGTGTGTCACCCCAATGTCACCTGTGTGACACCTTCAGCCTGGGCGTGTGCAACGGCTGCCAGCTGATGGCGCTGCTGGGCTGGGTGGGGGACAGGTCAGTGTCACCTGTGTCACCTGTGTGTCACCTGTGTGTGTCACCTGTGTGTCACCTGTGCCACCCCAATGTCACCTGTGTGACACCTTCAGCCTGGGCGTGTGCAACGGCTGCCAGCTGATGGCGCTGCTGGGCTGGGTGGGGACAGGTGAGTGTCACCTGTGTGTCACCTGTGTGTCACCTGTGTGTCACCTGTGTGACCCCAATGTCACCTGTGTCACCTGTGTGTCACCTCAGTGTCCCCACCTTTGTCCCTTTGGGCTTTCTGTCCTGGGGCTGTCCCTGGGCTGTCCCCAAGGTGTCCCCTCCCTGTCCCCAACCCCTGGTGACACTCGGGTGACACTCGGGTGACATTCCCATGTCCCGGGCCATGTCCCCGCCACTCCAGGGGTGTCCCGGAGGTGTCCCCAAAAGTGTCCCCAACTTTGTCCCCTTGGCGTTTCCCCTTGAGGTTTTTGTTCCAGGGTTGTCCCCTTGATGTCCCCTCAATGTCCCCTTGATGTCCCCTCGATGTCCCCTCAGTGTCCCCAACCCCTGGTGACCCTCTGGTGACACTTGGTGACATTCCTGTGACAGGTGACAGCCCCATGGTCCAAGTGGGGACTCAGAGGTGTCCCCAGCAGTGTCCCCAAACTTTGTCCCTTTGGGGTTTCCCTTTGGGCTTTCTGTGCCCAAGGTGTCCCCTCGATGCCACCCCCCTGGTGACACCGTGGTGACACCCTGGTGACACTGTGGTGTCTCTCCCGGCAGATGCCACGTCCCCGGGCCCGTCGGCAGCGGTGGCCCTGGAGCGGAACGTGTCCCCACCTTTGTCCCTTTGGGGTTTCCCTTTGGAGTTTCTGTCCCCTCGATGTCCCCTTGATGCCACCCCCTGGTGACATTCTGGTGACCCTCTGGTGACCCTGGGTGCCACCTCTCCCAGCAGATGTCACCTCCCCGGACTCGGTCCCCACAGTGTCCCTGGATGTCCCCAGCAGTGTCCCCAAACTTTGTCCCTTTGGGGTTTCCCTTTGGGCTTTCTGTGCCCAAGGTGTCCCCTCGATGTCCCCAAGCCCTGGTGACACCCTGGTGACACCCTGGTGACACTGTGGTGTCTCTCCCGGCAGACGCCGCCTCCCCGGGCCCGTCGGCAGCGGTGGCCCTGGAGCGGAACGTGTCCCCACCTTTGTCCCTTTGGGGTTTCCCTTTGGGCTTTCTGTCCCCTCGATGTCCCCTCGATGCCACCCCCCTGGTGACACCCTGGTGACACCCTGGTGACACTGTGGTGTCTCTCCCGGCAGATGCCACGTCCCCGGGCCCGTCGGCAGCGGTGGCCCTGGAGCGGAACGTGTCCCCACCTTTGTCCCTTTGGGGTTTCCCTTTGGAGTTTCTGTCCCCTCGATGTCCCCTCGATGTCCCCTTGATGCCACCCCCTGGTGACATTCTGGTGACCCTCTGGTGACCCTGGGTGCCCCCTCTCCCAGCAGATGTCACCTCCCCGGACTCGGTCCCCGCAGTGTCCCTGGATGTCCCCAGCAGTGTCCCCAGACTTTGTCCCTTTGGGGTTTCCCTTTGGGCTTTCTGTCCCCTCGATGTCCCCTCGATGCCACCCCCTTGGTGACACCGTGGTGACACCCTGGTGACACCGTGGTGTCTCTCCCGGCAGACGCCGCCTCCCCGGGCCCGTCGGCAGCGGTGGCCCTGGAGCGGAACGTGTCCCCACCTTTGTCCCTTTGGGCTTTCTGTCCCCTCGATGTCCCCTCGATGCCACCCCCCTGGTGACACCGTGGTGACACTCTGGTGACACCGTGGTGTCTCTCCCGGCAGACGCCACGTCCCCGGGCCCGTCGGCGGCGGTGGCCCTGGAGCGGAACGTGTCCGGCCGCTTCGAGTCGCGCTTCGTCACCGTGCGCGTGGAGCCGGGGCCGGCGCTGATGCTGCGCGGAATGGAGGGGGCGCGGCTCGGAGTGTGGGTGGCGCACGGAGAGGGTAAACTGGGAGTACTGGGGATACTGGGGATACTGGGGATACTGGGAGGGACTGGGGATACTGGGGATACTGGGGATACTGGTTATACTGGGGATACTGGGGATACTGGTTATACTGGGGATACTGGTTATACTGGTTATACTGGGGATACTGGTTATACTGGGTATAATGGGTATACTGGTTAAACTGGGGCATGGAGGGGGCGCGGCTCGGAGTGTGGGTGGCGCACGGAGAGGGTAAACTGGGAGTACTGGGGATACTGGGGATACTGGGGATACTGGGAGGGACTGGGGATACTGGGGATACTGGTTATACTGGGGATACTGGTTATACTGGTTATACTGGGGATACTGGTTATACTGGGTATAATGGGTATACTGGTTAAACTGGGGCATGGAGGGGGCGCGGCTCTAGGTAACTGGGAGTACTGGTTATACTGGGGATACTGGGAATACTGGGGATACTGGTTATACTGGGGATACTGGGGATACTGGTTATACTGGGAGTACTGGGTATACTGGTTATACTGGTTATACTGGTTATACTGGGATACTGGGGCTTGGAGGGGGCGTGGCTCGGAGTGTGGGTGGCACACGGAGAGGGTAACTGGTTATACTGGTTATACTGGGGATACGGGTTATACTGGGAATATATACTGGTTATACTGGTTATACTGGGGATACTGGGGATACTGGGAATATATACTGGTTATGCTGGTTATACTGGTTATACTGGTTATACTGGGGATACTGGGGATACTGGGGCATGGAGGGGGCGCAGCTCGGAGTGTTGGGTGGCGCACGGAGAGGGTAACTGGAGTCGGTACTGGGGATACTGGGGATACTGGGGATACTGGGAGGGACTGGGGATACTGGGGATACTGGGGATACTGGTTATACTGGTTATACTGGTTATACTGGGGATACTGGTTATACTGGTTATACTGGTTAAACTGGGGCATGGAGGGGGCGCGGCTCAGAGTGTGGGTGGGCGCACGGGGAAGGTAACTGGTTATACTGGGGATACTGGGGATACGGGAATACTGGGGATACTGGTTATACTGGGTATACTGGGGATACTGGTTATACTGGTTATACTGGGGATACTGGGGCATGGAGGGGGCGTGGCTCGGAGTGTGGGTGGCACACGGAGAGGGTAACTGGTTATACTGGTTATACTGGGGATACTGGTTATACTGGGAATATATACTGGTTATACTGGTTATACTGGGGCATGGAGGGGGGCGCGGCTCGGAGTGTGGGTGGCGCACGGGGAAGGTAACTGGGAGTACTGGGGATACTGGGGATACTGAGAGGGACTGGGGATACTGGGGATACTGGGGATACTGGTTTATACTGGTTATACTGGGGATACTGGTTATACTGGGATACTGGTTATACTGGCTATACTGGGGATACTGGGGATACTGGTTATACTGGGGATACTGGTTATACTGGGGATACTGGTTATACTGGGGCATGGAGGGGGCGTGGCTCGGAGTGTGGGTGGCGCACGGAGAGGGTAACTGGTTATACTGGTTATACTGGGGATACTGGTTATACTGGGAATATATACTGGTTATACTGGTTATACTGGGGATACTGGGGATACTGGGAATATATACTGGTTATACTGGTTATACTGGTTATACTGGGGATACTGGGGATACTGGGGATACTGGGGATACTGGGGCATGGAGGGGGCGCAGCTCGGAGTGTGGGTGGCGCACGGAGAGGGTAAACTGGGAGTACTGGGGATACTGGGGATACTGGGGATACTGGGAGGGACTGGGGATACTGGGGATACTGGGGATACTGGTTATACTGGTTATACTAGTTATACTGGTTATACTGGGGATACTGGGGATACTGGGGATACTGGTTATACTGGTTATACTGGTTATATTGGGGCATGGAGGGGGCGCGGCTCGGCGTGTGGGTGGCGCACGGGGAAGGTAAACTGGGGATACTGGGAGGGACTGGGAGGGACTGGTTATAGTGGGATGGACCTGGAGGACTGATAGAGCTGAGTTATTGCAGTTACTGGTTATACTGGTTATACTGGGAGGGCATTGGGAGCATTGGTTATACTGGGAGAGCTGAGTTATTGCAGTTACTGGTTATACTGGTTATACTGGGAGGGCCCTGGGGCATGGAGGGGGCGCGGCTCGGAGTGTGGGTGGCGCACGGGGAAGGTAAACGGGGAGCACTGGTTATACTGGGGATACTGGTTGTACTGGGAGGGCATTGAGGGCACTGGCAAGGGATACTGGGAGCACTGGGAGGTACTGGGAGGGACTGGTGATACTGGGAGGCACTGGTTATACTGGGAGCACTGGTTATACTGGGAGCACTGGTGATACTGGGAGCACTGGTGATACTGGGAGCACTGGTGATACTGGGAGGGACTGGTTATACTGGGAGCACTGGTGATACTGGGAGCACTGGTGATACTGGGAGCACTGGTTATACTGGGAGCACTGGTGATACTGGGAGGGACTGGTTATACTGGGAGCACTGGTGATACTGGGAGCACTGGTGATACTGGGAGGGACTGGTTATACTGGGAGCACTGGTTATACTGGGAGCACTGGTGATACTGGGAGCACTGGTGATACTGGGAGCACTGGTGATACTGGGAGGGACTGGTTATACTGGGAGCACTGGTGATACTGGGAGCACTGGTGATACTGGGAGCACTGGTTATACTGGAGCACTGGTGATTACTGGGAGGGACTGGTTATACTGGGAGCACTGGTTATACTGGGAGGGACTGGTGATACTGGGAGCACTGGTGATACTGGGAGGGACTGGTTATACTGGGAGCACTGGTTATACTGGGAGCACTGGTGATACTGGGGAGCACTGGTGATACTGGGAGCACTGGTTATACTGGGAGCACTGGTGATACTGGGAGCACTGGTTATACTGGGAGGGACTGGTTATACTGGGAGCACTGGTTATACTGGGAGCACTGGTGATACTGGGAGGGACTGGTGATACTGGGAGCACTGGTTATACTGGGAGGGACTGGTTATACTGGGAGCACTGGTGATACTGGGAGCACTGGTTATACTGGAGGATGGACTGGTGATACTGGGAGCACTGGTGATACTGGGAGCACTGGTGATACTGGGAGCACTGGTGATACTGGGGAGCACTGGTGATACTGGGAGCACTGGTTATACTGGGAGCACTGGTTATACTGGGAGCACTGGGAAGCCCTGGGCTCTCACTGGTGTCACTGGTGCGTTACTGGTTTAACTGGTTTAACTGGGCTGGAACTGGTCTCCAACTGGTTTCTCGCTGTTCCCTAACTGGTTTTACTGGTCTCTAACTGGTCCCTAACTGGTCTCTAACTGGTCTCTAACTGGTCCCTAACTGGTCTCTAACTGGTCTCTAACTGGTCTCTAACTGGTTTAACTGGTCCCTAACTGGTCTCTAACTGGTCTCTAACTGGTCTCTAACTGGTTTAACTGGTCCCTAACTGGTCCCTAACTGGTTTAACTGGTCTCTAACTGTTTCACTGGTCCCTAACTGGTCCCTAACTGGTTTCACTGGTCCCTAACTGGTTTAACTGGTCTCTAACTGGTTTAACTGGTCCCTAACTGGTTTAAACTGGTCTCTAACTGGTTTAACTGGTCCCTAACTGGTTTAACTGGTCTCTAACTGGTTTAACTGGTCCCTAACTGGTTTAACTGGTCCCTAACTGGTCCCTAACTGGTTTAACTGGTCTCTAACTGGTCTCTAATGGTTTAACTGGTCCCTAACTGGTCCCTAACTGGTTTAACTGGTCCCTAACTGGTCTCTAATTGGTTTAACTGGTCCCTAACTGGTCCCTAACTGGTTAAACTGGTCTCTAACAGGTCTCTAACTGGTTTAACTGGTCTCTAACTTGTCTCTAACTGGTTTAACTGGTCTCTAACTGGTCCCTAACTGGTTTAACTGGTCCCTAACTGGTCCCTAACTGGTTTAACTGGTCTCTAACTGGTCTCTAACTGGTTTAACTGGTCCCTAACTGGTCCCTAACTGGTTTAACTGGTCTCTAACTGGTCCCTAACTGGTTTAACTGGTCCCTAACTGGTCCCTAACTGGTTTAACTGGTCTCTAACTGGTCTCTAACTGGTTTAACTGGTCTCTAACTGGTCTCTAACTGTTTAACTGGTCCCTAACTGGTCTCTAACTGGTTTAACTGGTCTCTAACTGGTCTCTAACTGGTTTAACTGGTCTCTAACTGGTCTCTAACTGGTTTAACTGGTCCCTAACTGGTCCCTAACTGGTTTAACTGGTCTCTAACTGGTCTCTAACTGGTTTCACTGGTCCCTAACTGGTTTAACTGGTCTCTAACTGGTTTAACTGGTCCCTAACTGGTCCCTAACTGGTTTAACTGGTCCCTAACTGGTCTCTAACTGGTTTAACTGGTCTCTAACTGGTCCCTAACTGGTTTAACTGGTCTCTAACTGGTCTCTGACTGTTTAACTGGTCCCTAACTGGTCTCTAACTGGTTTAACTGGTCCCTAACTGGTCCCTAACTGGTTTAACTGGTCTCTAACTGGTCCCTAACTGGTTTAACTGGTCTCTAACTGGTCTCTAACTGGTTTAACTGGTCCCTAACTGGTCCCTAACTGGTCTCTAACTGGTTTAACTGGTCCCCAGGCCGTTCCAGTTCCGGCCGCCCTCGGCCCTCGACCCGCTGCGTCCGCTCGGGCCTGGCCGCGCTCCATCACTGACCACTGAGTGACCACTGACCATTACCAGTCCCTAACTGGTCTCTAACTGGTTTCACTGGTCCCTAACTGGTTTAACTGGTCTCTAACTGGTTTAACTGGTCCCTAACTGGTCCCTAACTGGTTTAACTGGTCTCTAACTGGTTTAACTGGTCTCTAACTGGTCCCTAACTGGTCCCTAACTGGTCTCTAACTGGTTTAACTGGTCCCCAGGCCGTTTCCAGTTCCGGCCGCCCTCGGCCCTCGACCGCGTGCGTCCGCTCGGGCCTGGCCGTGCTCCATCACTGACCACTGAGTGACCACTGACCATTACCAGTCTCTAACTGGTCTCTAACTGGTCCCTAACTGGTTTAACTGGTCCCTAACTGGTCTCTAACTGGTCTCTAACTGGTTTAACTGGTCCCTAACTGGTTTAACTGGTCTCTAACTGGTCCCTAACTGGTTTAACTGGTCCCCAGGCCGTTTCCAGTTCCGGCCCGCCTCGGCCCTCGACCGCTGCGTCCGCTCGGGCCTGGCCGTGCTCCATCACTGACCATTGAGTGACCACTGACCATTACCAGTCCCTAACTGGTCTCTAACTGGTTTAACTGGTCCCTAACTGGTCTCTAACTGGTCTCTAACTGGTTTAACTGGTCTCTAACTGGTTTAACTGGTCCCCAGGCCGTTTCCAGTTCCGGCCGCCCTCGGCCCTCGACCGCTGCGTCCGCTCGGGCCTGGCCGTGCTCCATCACTGACCACTGAGTGACCACTGACCATTACCAGTCCCTAACTGGTCTCTAACTGGTCCCTAACTGGTTTAACTGGTCCTAACTGGTCTCACTAACTGGTCTCTAACTGGTTTAACTGGTCCCTAACTGGTCCCTAACTGGTTTAACTGGTCTCTAACTGGTTTAACTGGTCTCTAACTGGTTTAACTGGTCCCTAACTGGTTTAACTGGTCTCTAACTGGTTTAACTGGTCCCTAACTGGTTTAACTGGTCCCTAACTGGTCCCTAACTGGTTTAACTGGTCCCTAACTGGTCCCTAACTGGTTTAACTGGTCCCTAACTGGTCCCTAACTGGTTTAACTGGTCTCTAACTGGTCCCTAACTGGGTTTAACTGGTCCCTAACTGGTCCCTAACTGGTTTAACTGGTCTCTAACTGGTCCCTAACTGGTTTAACTGGTCCCTAACTGGTCCCTAACTGGTTTAACTGGTCTCTAACTGGTCCCTAACTGGTTTAACTGGTCTCTAACTGGTCCCTAACTGGTTTAACTGGTCTCTAACTGGTCCCTAACTGGTTTAACTGGTCCCTAACTGGTCCCTAACTGGTCCCTAACTGGTCTCTAACTGGTTTAACTGGTCCCCAGGCCGTTTCCAGTTCCGGCCGCCCTCGGCCCTCGACCGCTGCGTCCCGCTCGGGCCTGGCCGCGGCTCCATCACTGACCACTGAGTGACCACTGACCATTACCAGTCCCTAACTGGTCTCTAACTGGTCTCTAACTGGTTTAACTGGTCCCTAACTGGTTTAACTGGTCTCTAACTGGTTTAACTGGTCCCTAACTGGTCCCTAACTGGTTTAACTGGTCTCTAACTGGTTTCAACTGGTCCCTAACTGGTTTAACTGGTCTCTAACTGGTTTAACTGGTCTCTAACTGGTCCCTAACTGGTTTAACTGGTCTCTAACTGGTTTAACTGGTCCCTAACTGGTCCCTAACTGGTTTAACTGGTCTCTAACTGGTTTAACTGGTCCCCAGGCCGTTTCCAGTTCCGGCCGCCCTCGGCCCTCGACCGCTGCGTCCGCTCGGGCCTGGCCGCGCTGCGTTACGTCGACGACGGCGGCGCCCCCACCGAGCGCTACCCGCTGAACCCCAACGGCTCCGGCCGCGGCGTGGCCGCGCTGACCTCGCCCTGCGGCCGGCACCTGGCGGCCATGCCGCACCCCGAGCGGTCGGTGCGCGCCTGGCACTGCCCCTGGCCCGGCCGGAGCGCGGCCGCGGGCGGCCGGAGCAAGGTCGGAGACGGGCCCTGGCTCAGAATGTTCCGGAACGCCCTCGAGTGGTGCCTGCGGTGGCCGGAGGGGGAGAAGTGACCCAGGAGTGACCGCTGAGTGACCGCTGAGTGACCAACCCCCTGTGACACTGACCACACCCCTGGGACACTGACCAACGGCTGGGGGGCAGTGACCACTCACTGACCATCACTGACCACTGACTGACCATCGCTGACCATCACTGACCGTCACTGACCACTGACTGACCATCACTGACCATCGCTGACCATCACTGACCGTCACTGACCATCACTGACCATCACTGACCGTCACTGACCGTCACTGACCATCACTGACCATCACTGACTGTCACTGACCACTGACTGACCGTCGCTGACCATCACTGACCATCACTGACCATCACTGACCGTCACTGACCATCACTGACCATCACTGACCATCACTGACCGTCACTGACCATCACTGACCATCACTGACCGTCACTGACCATCACTGACCATCACTGACCATCACTGACCGTCACTGACCATCACTGACCATCACTGACCATCACTGACCGTCACTGACCGTCACTGACCGTCACTGACCATCACTGACCATCACTGACCGTCACTGACCATCACTGACCGTCACTGACCGTCACTGACCGTCACTGACCATCACTGACCGTCACTGACCGTCACTGACCGTCACTGACCATCACTGACCATCACTGACCATCACTGACCATCACTGACCGTCACTGACCGTCACTGACCGTCACTGACCGTCACTGACCGTCACTGACCGTCACTGACCATCACTGACCATCACTGACCGTCACTGACCGTCACTGACCGTCACTGACCGTCCCTGACCGTCACTGACCGTCACTGACCATCACTGACCGTCCCTGACCGTCACTGACCATCACTGACCATCACTGACCATCACTGACCGTCACTGACCATCACTGACCGTCACTGACCGTCACTGACCGTCCCTGACCGTCCCTGACCGTCACTGACCGTCACTGACCATCACTGACCGTCCCTGACCGTCACTGACCATCACTGACCATCACTGACCGTCGCTGACCGTCACTGACCATCACTGACCATCACTGACCGTCACTGACCATCACTGACCATCACTGACCATCACTGACCATCACTGACCGTCACTGACCGTCACTGACCATCACTGACCATCACTGACCATCACTGACCATCACTGACCGTCACTGACCGTCACTGACCATCACTGACCATCACTGACCATCACTGACCATCCCTGACCACTGAGTGACCATCCCTGATCATCACTGACCGTCACTGACCGTCACTGACCATCACTGACCACTGAGTGACCATCCCTGACCACTGAGTGACCATCCCTGATCATCACTGACCATCGCTGACCATCACTGACCACTGAGTGACCATCACTGACCATCACTGACCATCACTGACCATCACTGACCGTCACTGACCGTCACTGACCATCACTGACCATCACTGACCACTGAGTGACCATCACTGACCATCACTGACCAACACTGACCATCACTGACCATCACTGACCGTCACTGACCATCACTGACCATCACTGACCACTGAGTGACCATCACTGACCATCGCTGACCCCTTAACCCACCCAGTGACCAACTGACCCCCCGGTGACCAGTGGAGTGACCAACTGACCACCCAAGTGACCGAGTGACTGACTGACCACCCAACTGACCCGAGTGACCAACTGACCACCTGAGGGACCACCTGAGTGACCAAGTGACCCCTGAAGTGACCAACTGAGTGACCAAGTGACCAACTGACCCCTCAATGATCAAATTACCCGAGTGACCAAATGACCCTTCAATGACCACCTGAGTGACCACCTGGGTGACCAACTGGCCCTGAGTGACCAAGTGACCACCCCAGTGACCAATGGAGTGACCAGCTGACCACCCCAGTGACCAACTGACCACCTGAGTGACCAACTGACCACCCAACTGACCCGAGTGACCAACTGACCGCCTGAGGGACCCCTGAGTGACCAACTGACCAACTGACCCATGAGTGACCCCTGAGTGACCAACTGACCACCCAAGTGACCACCTGAGTGACCACTGACCCCTGAGTGACCCCTGAGTGACCAAGTGACCACCCAAGTGACTCCCGAGTGACCAACTGACCACTCCAGTGACCAACTGAGCCCTGAGTGACCACGAGTGACCAACTGACCCCTGAGTGACCAATGGAGTGACCAACTGGCCCTGAGTGACCAACTGACCCCTGAGTGACCAACTGAGCCCTGAGTGACCAATGGAGTGACCAACTGGCCCTGAGTGACCAACTGACCACCCAAGTGACCCGAGTGACCAACTGAGCCCTGAGTGACCACATGAGTGACCAATTGACCACCCAAGTGACCAACTGACCACCTGAGTGACCAATGGAGTGACCGACTGACCACATGAGTGACCAACTGACCCCTGAGTGACCCCTGAGTGACCAAGTGACCACCTGAGTGACCAATGGAGTGACCAACTGACCCCTGAGTGACCAACTGACCACCACAGTGACCAACTGACCCCTGAGTGACCAACTGACCACCACAGTGACCAACTGACCACCCAACAGGCCCTGAGTGACCAACTGACCACCACAGTGACCAACTGACCCCTGAGTGACCAACTGACCACCACAGTGACCAACTGACCACCCAACAGGCCCTGAGTGACCAACTGACCGCCTGAGTGACCCGAGTGACCCCTTGACCCCTGAGTGACCACTGACCCCTGAGTGACCCCTTGACCCCTGAGTGACCCCTGAGTGACCAATGGAGTGACCCCTTGACCCCTGAGTGACCACTGACCCCTGAGTGACCCCTTGACCCCTGAGTGACCCCTGAGTGACCAATGGAGTGACCCCTTGACCCCTGAGTGACCACTGACCCCTGAGTGACCCCTTGACCCCTGAGTGACCCCTGAGTGACCAATGGAGTGACCAACTGGCCCTGAGTGACCACTGACCCTGAGTGACCCCTTGACCCCTGAGTGACCAACTGACCCCTGAGTGACCCCTTGACCCCTGAGTGACCCCTTGACCCCTGAGTGACCCCTTGACCCCCTCGGTGACCCCCTTGACCCCCCGTGGAGGGGGCGTGGCCTGTAATTATGAATAAAGCGCTGTTAATTAACGATTAATAATTAACGACTCCCGCGTGATTATTGAGTGACGTCATTGGGGGCGGGGCCAGAAATGGGGGAGGGGGAGGGGAGAGCGGGGCCGCCCCTCCCCCACCCCCCCAGTGCCCTCCCCTTAATTAAATAATGTAATAATAATTGAATTTATACTAATTAATTTTACTATCTAATGCATAAAATATAGAGTTACAATTTAATTTATAGCAACTAAACCTAATTTATAATAATGACTTAATAATATTTTAAAGGGTAATTAAGTATTTGAAGTAAATAACTTAATATAATAATTGGGTTTTTTTGGGGATCACCCGAATTTTTTGGGGTTTTTTTTGGGGGGGAGTTTTGGGGGTTTTTTTTTTGGGTCTTTTTTTGGGGTTCACCTAAAATTTTGGGGGAGTTTTTGGGGTTTTTTGGGGTTCAAATTTCCTCCAAAAATCCTCAAAAAATATCCCCAAAAAATCAGAATACGCCTGAATTCAAACTCATTTTTGGGGTACAAAATTTTTGGGGTTCCACCAAATTTCTGGGGTTTTTTGGGGTTTTTTGTTTTGGGCTTCACCCAAATTTTTGGGGGTTTTTTGGGGTTTTTTGGGGTTTTTTTAGGGGGTTTTTTGGGGGGGTTTTTTTGGGGGGTTTTTTGGGTTATTTTTTGGGTTCATCCGAATTTTTGGGGTTTTTTTTAGGGGGCTTCACCCAAATTTTTGGGGGGTTTTTTTGGGATTTTTTGGGTGTTTTTTGGGATTTTGTTGGGGCTTTTTAGGGGATTTTTTGGGTTTTTTGGGGGGGCTTCACCCGAATTTTTGGGGTTTTTTTGGCGATTTTTTGGGGATTTTTTGGGGATTTTTTGAGGTTTTTTGGGGGGGGTTTTGAGGGTTTTTTTGGGGGTTTTTTGTTTTGGTTTTTTTTTTGGGTTCACCCACATTTTTGGGGTTTTTTTTTGCAGTTTTTTGAGGAGTTATTTTGGGCTTTTTGGGGTTTTTTGGGGTTTTTGGTTGGGGGTTTGGGTTTTTGTGGGGGATTTTTTGGGTTTTTTGGGGGATTTTTTGCAGTTTTTTGGGGGGTTTTTTGGGGGGATTTTTGGGGATTTTTTGCGGATTTTTTGGGGGTTTTTTGGGTTTTTTTTAGGGTTTTTTTGGGGGTTTTTTGGGGGATTTTTGTGTTTATTTTTTGGGGTTCAGACGAAGCTGAGGCGGCGCTCAGGGGGACCCCGAATTTGCCCTTGTGCTCTTCAAAGAGCTCCCCAAATTTTGGGGGATTTTGGGGGGTATTTTGGGGGTTTTTTGGGGTTTTTTTGGGGGTGGTTTTTGGGGGATTTTTTGGGGTTTTTTGGGGGATTTTTTGGGTTTTTTTTGGGGGGTTTTTTGGGGGAGTTTTTGCGGTTTTTTGGGGGATTTTTTTTGGGGATTTTTTGGGGGTTTTTTTGTGTTTATTTTTTGGGGTTCAGACGAAGCTGAGGCGGCGCTCGGGGGACCCCGAATTTGCCCTTGTGCTCTTCAAAGAGCTCCCCAAATTTTTGGGTATTTTTGGGAGATTCACCCAAATTTTTGGGGGTATTTTGGGGGTTTTTTGGGGGATTTTTTTGGGTTTTTTGGGGGATTTTTTGGGGGTTTTTGGGGGATTTTTTGGGGTTTTTTGGGGGATTTTTGGGGGGATTTTTTGGGGAATTTTTGTGTTTATTTTTTGGGGTTCAGACGAAGCTGAGGCGGCGCTCAGGGGGGACCCCGAATTTGCCCTTGTGCTCTTCAAAGAGCTCCCCAAATTTTGGGGGATTTTTGGGAGATTCACCCAAATTTTTGGGGGTATTTTGGGGTTTTTTTGGGGTATTTTTGGGGAGTTTTTGGGGGATTTTTTTGGGGTTTTTTTGGGGCATTTTTTTTGGGGTTTTTTGGGGGATTTTTGGGGGATTTTTTGGGGGAGTTTTTGCGGTTTTTTGGGGGATTTTTTTTGGGGGTTTTTTGGGGGATTTTTGTGTTTATTTTTTGGGTTCAGACGAAGCTGAGGCGGCGCTCGGGGGGGACCCCGAATTTGCCCTTGTGCTCCTCGAAGAGCTCCCGCAGGCGCTCGCGGTAGCGGCGGTGCCAGAGCTGCACCTGATCCGCAGAGGGGTTCGGCACCCGCGGCAGCTCCAGCGGCGCCCCCACTGCAAAAATGCACCCAAATCCCATTAAAATCCCACAAAAATCCCATCCAAAAGAATCCCAGAGAAAAGCCCCAAAAATCCCGGTAAAAACGGCCAAAATCCCGCTGAAAAACAGCCAAAAATCCCATTAAAAACCCATTAAAAACAACCAAAAAAATCCCATTAAAAACCCATTAAAAACAACCAAAAAAATCTCATTAAAATCTCATTAAAAACCCCCCAAAATCCCATTAAAATCCCATTCAAAATGCCCAAAATCCCATTAAAATCCCATTAAAATCCCATTAAAAATCCCATTAAAAACGCCCAAAATCCCATTAAAATCCCATTCCAAATGCCCAAAATCCATAAAAATCCCATAAAATCCCATAAAAATCCCATTAAAAACCCCCCAAAGTCCCATTAAAATCCCATAAAAATCCCATTAAAATCCCATAAAAATCCCATTAAAATCCCATTAAAAATGCCCAAAATCCCATTAAAATCCCATAAAAATCCCATAAAAACCCCATAAAAATCCCATTAAAATCCCATAAAAATCCCATTAAAATCCCATTAAAATCCCATAAAAAACAACCAAAAAAAAATCCCATTAAAATACCATTAAAAACAACCAAAAAAAAATCCCATTAAAATACCATTAAAATCCCATTAAAATCCCACCAAAATCCCATTAAAAATGCCCAAAATCCCATTAAATCCCATTAAAATCCCATTAAAATCTA
>JAYKTQ010000310.1:5000-15000 GCA_036010785.1 Ammospiza maritima maritima
GGCGGAAGGAAGGAAGGAAGTGGCGGAAGGAAGGAAGGAAGGAAGGAAGGAAGGAAGGAAGGAAGGAAGGAAGGAAGGAAGGAAGGAAGGAAGGAAGGAAGTAGCGGAAGGAAGGAAGGAGATGGCGGAAGGAAGGAAGGAAGGAAGGAAGGAAGTGGTGGAAGGAAGGAAGTGGCGGAAGGAAGGAAGGAAGTGGCGGAAGGAAGGAAGGAAGGAAGGAAGTGGCGGAAGGAAGGAAGTGGCGGAAGGAAGTGGCGGAAGGAAGGAAGTGGCGGAAGGAAGGAAGTCACGGAAGGAAGGAAGTGGCGGAAGGAAGTGGCGGAAGGAAGTGGCGGAAGGAAGGAAGTGGCGGAAGGAAGGAAGTGGCGGAAGGAAGGAAGTGGCGGAAGGAAGGAAGGAAGGAAGTGGCGGAAGGAAGGAAGGAAGGAAGGAAGGAAGGAAGGAAGGAAGGAAGGAAGGAAGGAAGGAAGGAGGGAGGGAAGGAAGGAAGGAAGGAAGGAAGGAAGGAAGGAAGGAAGGAAGGAAGGAAGGAAGGAAGGAAGGAAGGAAGGAAGGAAGGAAGGAAGGAAGGAAGGAAGGAAGGAAGGAAGGAAGGAAGGAAGGAAGGAAGGAAGGAAGGAAGGAAGGAAGGAAGGAAGGAAGGAAGGAAGGAAGGGAAGGAAGGAAGGAAGTGGCGGAAGGAAGGAAGGAAGTGGCGGAAGGAAGGAAGTGGCGGAAGGAAGGAAGTGGCGGAAGGAAGGAAGTGGCGGAAGGAAGGAAGGAAGGAAGGAAGGAAGGAAGGAAGGAAGGAAGGAAGTGGCGGAAGGAAGGAAGTGGCGGAAGGAAGGAAGTGGCGGAAGGAAGGAAGTGGCGGAAGGAAGGAAGTGGCGGAAGGAAGGAAGTGGCGGAAGGAAGGAAGGAAGGAAGGAAGGAAGGAAGGAAGGAAGGAAGGAAGTGGCGGAAGGAAGGAAGTGGCGGAAGCACGGAAGTGGCGGAAGGAAGGAAGTGGCGGAAGGAAGGAAGTGGCGGCAGGAAGGAAGTGGCGGAAGGAAGGAAGTGGCGGAAGGAAGGAATGAAGGAAGGAAGGAAGGAAGGAAGGAAGGAAGGAAGGAAGGAAGGAAGGAAGGAAGGAAGTGGCGGAAGGAAGGAAGGAAGTGGCGGAAGGAAGGAAGGAAGTGGCGGAAGGAAGTGGCGGAAGGAAGTGGCGGAAGGAAGTGGCGGAAGGAAGGAAGGAAGGAAGGAAGGAAGGAAGGAAGGAAGGAAGGAAGGAAGGAAGGAAGGAAGGAAGGAAGGAAGGAAGGAAGGAAGGAAGGAAGGAAGGAAGGAAGGAAGTGGCGGAAGGAAGGAAGGAAGTGGCGGAAGGAAGGAAGGAAGTGGCGGAAGGAAGGAAGGAAGTGGCGGAAGGAAGGAAGTGGCGGAAGGAAGTGGCGGAAGTAAGTGGCGGAAGGAAGTGGCGGAAGGAAGTGGCGGAAGGAAGTGGCGGAAGGAAGGGAGGAAGTCGCGGAAGGAAGGGAGGAAGTGGCGGAAGGAAGTGGCGGAAGGAAGTGGCGGAAGGAAGGAAGGAAGGAAGTGGCGGAAGGAAGTGGCGGAAGGAAGTGGCGGAAGGAAGTGGCGAAAGGAAGTGGCGGAAGGAAGGAAGGAAGGAAGGAAGGAAGGAAGGAAATAAGGAAGAAATTGGCGGAAGGAAGTGGCGGAAGGAAGGAAGTGGCGGAAGGAAGGAAGTGGCGGAAGGAAGGAAGTGGCGGAAGGAAGGAAGGAAAGAAGGAAGTGGCGGAAGGAAGTGGCGGAAGGAAGGAAGGAAGGAAGGAAGGAAGGAAGGAAGGAAGGAAGGAAGGAAGGAAGGAAGGAAGGAAGGAAGGAAGTGGCGGAAGGAAGGAAGTGGCGGAAGGAAGGAAGTGGCGGAAGGAAGGAAGTGGCGGAAGGAAGTGGCGGAAGGAAGGAAGGAAGGAAGGAAGGATGGAAGGAAGGAAGGAAGGAAGGAAGGAAGGAAGGAAGGAAGGAAGGAAGGAAGGAAGGAAGGAAGGAAGGAAGGAAGGAAGGAAGGAAGGAAGGAAGGAAGGAAGGAAGGAAGGAAGGAAGGAAGGAAGGAAGGAAGGAAGGAAGAATGTGGCGGAAGGAAGTGGCGGAAGGAAGGAAGTGGCGGAATGAAGGAAGTGGCGGAAGGAAGGTAGTGGCGGAAGGAAGGAAGTGGCGGAAGGAAGGAAGTGGCGGAAGGAAGGAAGGAAGGAAGTGGCGGAAGGAAGGAAGTGGCGGAAGGAAGGAAGTGGCGGAAGGAAGGAAGGAAGGAAGGAAGGAAGGGAGGAAGGAAGGAAGGAAGGAAGGAAGGAAGGAAGGAAGGAAGGAAGGAAGGAAGGAAGGAAGGAAGAAGGAAGGAAGGAAGGAAGGAAGGAAGGAAGGAAGGAAGGAAGGAAGGAAGTGGCGGAAGGAAGTGGCGGAAGGAAGGAAGGAAGGAAGGAAGGAAGGAAGGAAGGAAGGAAGGAAGGAAGGAAGGAAGGAAGGAAGTGGCGGAAGTGGCGGAAGGAAGGAAGTGGCGGAAGGAAGGAAGTGGCGGAAGGAAGGAAGGAAGTGGCGGAAGGAAGGAAGGAAGTGGCGGAAGGAAGGAAGGAAGGAAGGAAGGAAGTGGCGGAAGGAAGGAAGTGGCGGAAGGAAGGAAGTGGCGGAAGGAAGGAAGTGGCGGAAGGAAGTGGCGGAAAGAAGTGGCGGAAGGAAGGAAGTGGCGGTAAGGAAGGAAGTGGCGGAAGGAAGGAAGTGGCGGAAGGAAGGAAGGGGAAGGAAGGAAGGGAAGGAAGGAAGGAAGGAAGGAAGGAAGGAAGGAAGGAAGGAAGGAAGGAAGGAAGGAAGGAAGGAAGGAAGGAAGGAAGGAAGGAAGAAGGAAGGAAGGAAGGAAGGAAGGAAGGAAGGAAGTGGCGGAAGGAAGGAAGTGGCGGAAGGAAGGAAGTGGCGGAAGGAAGTGACGGAAAAAAGGAAGTGGCGGAAGGAAGGAAGGAAGGAAGGAAGGAAGGAAAGAAGGAAGGAAGGAAGGAAGGAAGGAAGAAGGAAGGAAGGAAGGAAGGAAGGAAGGAAGGAAGGAAGGAAGGAAGGAAGGAAGGAAGGAAGGAAGGAAGGAAGGAAGGAAGAAGGAAGGAAGGAAGGAAGTGGCGGAAGGAAGGAAGTCGCGGAAGGAAGTGGCGGAAGGGAAGTGGCGGAAGGAAGTGGCGGAAGGAGTGGCGGAAGGAAGGAAGGAAATGGCGGAAGGAAGGAAGGAAGTGGCGGAAGGAAGTGGCGGAAGGAAGTGGCGGAAGGAAGTGGCGGAAGGAAGAAAGTGGCGGAAGGAAGGAAGTGGCGGAAGGAAGGAAGTGGCGGAAGGAAGGAAGTGGCGGAAGGAAGGAAGGAAGGAAGGAAGTGGCGGAAGGAAGTGGCGGAAGGAAGGAAGTGGCGGAAGGAAGTGGCGGAAGGAAGTGGCGGAAGAAGTGGCGGAAGGAAGTGGCGGAAGGAAGTGGCGGAAGGAAGTGGCGGAAGGAAGGAAGGAAGGAAGGAAGGAAGGAAGGAAGGAAGGAAGGAAGGAAGGAAGGAAGTGGCGGAAGGAAGTGGCGGAAGGAAGTGGCGGAAGGAAGTGGCGGAAGGAAGGAAGTGGCGGAAGGAAGGAAGGAAGTGGCGGAAGGAAGGAAGGAAGTGGCGGAAGGAAGGAAGGAAGTGGCGGAAGGAAGGAAGGAAGGAAGGAAGGAAGGAAGGAAGGAAGGAAGGAAGGAAGGAAGGAAGGAAGGAAGGAAGGAAGGAAGGAAGGAAGGAAGGAAGGAAGGAAGTGGCGGAAGGAAGGAAGGAAGGAGGTGGCGGACGGAAGGAAGTGGCGGAAGGAAGGAAGGAAGTGGCGGAAGGAAGTGGCGGAAGGAAGGAAGTGGCGGAAGAAAGTGGCGGAAGGAAGTGGCGGAAGGAAGTGGCGGAAGGAAGTGGCGGAAGGAAGGAAGTGGCGGAAGGAAGTGGCGGAAGGAAGGAAGTGGCGGAAGGAAGTGGCGGAAGGAAGTGGCGGAAGGAAGTGGCGGAAGGAAGTGGCGGAAGGAAGTGGCGGAAGGAAGGAAGGAAGTGGCAGAAGGAAGGAAGTGGCGGAAGGAAGGATGTGGCGGAAGGAAGGAAGTGGCGGAAGGAAGGAAGTGGCGGAAGGAAGGAAGTGGCGGAAGGAAGGAAGTGGCGGAAGGAGGGAAGTGGCGGAAGGAAGGAAGTGGCGGAAGGAAGGAAGTGGCGGAAGGAAGTGGCGGAAGGAAGGAAGTGGCGGAAGGAAGGAAGTGGCGGAAGGAAGTGGCGGAAGGAAGTGGCGGAATGAAGTGGCGGAAGGAAGTGGCGGAAGGAAGGAAGGATGGAAGGAAGGAAGGAAGGAAGGAAGGAAGGAAGTGGCGGAAGGAAGGAAGTGGCGGAAGGAAGGAAGTGGCGGAAGGAAGGAAGTGGCGGAAGGAAGTGGCGGAAGGAAGGAAGGAAGGAAGGAAGGATGGAAGGAAGGAAGGAAGGAAGGAAGGAAGGAAGGAAGGAAGGAAGGAAGGAAGGAAGGAAGGAAGGAAGGAAGGAAGGAAGGAAGGAAGGAAGGAAGGAAGGAAGGAAGGAGAGGAAGGAAGGAAGAAAGTGGCGGAAGGAAGTGGCGGAAGGAAGGAAGTGGCGGAATGAAGGAAGTGGCGGAAGGAAGGAAGTGGCGGAAGGAAGGAAGTGGCGGAAGGAAGGAAGTGGCGGAAGGAAGGAAGGAAGGAAGTGGCGGAAGGAAGGAAGTGGCGGAAGGATGCGGAAGAAGGAAGTGGCGGAAGGAAGAAGGAAGGAAGGAAGGAAGGAAGGAAGGAAGGAAGGAAGGGAGGGAGGAAGGAAGGAAGGAAGGAAGGAAGGAAGGAAGGAAGGAAGGAAGGAAGGAAGGAAGGAAGGAAGGAAGGAAGGAAGGAAGGAAGGAAGGAAGGAAGGAAGGAAGGAAGGAAGGAAGGAAGTGCGGAAGGAAGTGGCGGAAGGAAGGAAGGAAGGAAGGAAGGAAGGAAGGAAGGAAGGAAGTAAGTGGCGGAAGTGGCGGAAGGAAGGAAGTGGCGGAAGGAAGGAAGTGGCGGAAGGAAGGAAGGAAGTGGCGGAAGGAAGGAAGGAAGTGCGGAAGGAAGGAAGGAAGGAAGGAAGGAAGTGGCGGAAGGAAGGAAGTGGCGAAGGAAGGAAGTGGCGGAAGGAAGGAAGTGGCGGAAGGAAGTGGCGGAAAGAAGTGGCGGAAGGAAGGAAGTGGCGGAAGGAAGGAAGTGGCGGAAGGAAGGAAGTGGCGGAAGGAAGGAAGGAAGGAAGGAAGGAAGGAAGGAAGGAAGGAGGAAGGAAGGAAGGAAGGAAGGAAGGAAGGAAGGAAGGAAGGAAGGAAGGAAGGAGGAAGGAAGGAAGGAAGGAAGGAAGGAAGGAAGGAAGGAAGGAAGGAAGAAGGAAGGAAGTGGCGGAAGGAAGGAAGTGGCGGAAGGAAGGAAGTGGCGGAAGGAAGTGGCGGAAAAAAGGAAGTGGCGGAAGGAAGGAAGGAAGGAAGGAAGGAAGGAAGGAAGGAAGGAAGGAAGGAAGGAAGGAAGGAAGGAAGGAAGTGGCGGAAGGAAGGAAGTCGCGGAAGGAAGTGGCGGAAGGAAGTGGCGGAAGGAAGTGGCGGAAGGAAGTGGCGGAAGGTAAGGAAGGAAATGGCGGAAGGAAGGAAGGAAGTGGCGGAAGGAAGTGGCGAAGGAAGTGGCGGAAGGAAGTGGCGGAAGGAAGTGGCGGAAGGAAGTGGCGGAAGGAAGTGGCGGAAGGAAGTGGCGGAAGGAAGGAAGGAAGGAAGGAAGGAAGGAAGGAAGGAAGTGGCGGAACTGGCGGAAGGAAGTGGCGGAAGGAAGTGGCGGAAGGACGTGGCGGAAGGAAGTGGCGGAAGGAAGGAAGGAAGTGGCGAAGGAAGTGGCGGAAGGAAGTGGCGGAAGGAAGTGGCGGAAGGAAGGAAGGAAGGATATGGCGGAAGGAAGGAAGTGGCGGAAGGAAGTGGCGGAAGGAAGTGGCGGAAGGAAGGAAGGAAGTGGCGGAAGGAAGGAAGTGGCGAAAGGAAGGAAGTGGCGGAAGGAAGGAAGTGGCGGAAGGAAGTGGCGGAAGGAAGTGGCGGAAGGAAGGAAGTGCGGAAGGAAGGAAGCGGCGGAAGGAAGTGGCGGAAGGAAGTGGCGGAAGAAGTGGCGGAAGGAAGGAAGGAAGTGCCGGAAGGAAGTGGCGGAAGGAAGTGGCGGAAGGAAGTGGCGGAAGGAAGGAAGTGGCGGAAGGAAGGAAGGCAGGAAGGAAGGAAGGAAGGAAGTGGCGGAAGGAAGGAAGGAAGTGGCGGAAGGAAGTGGCGGAAGGAAGTGGCGGAAGGAAGTGGCGGAAGGAAGTGGCGGAAGGAAGTGGCGGAAGGAAGTGGCGGAAGGAAGTGGCGGAAGGAAGGAAGGAAGGAAGGAAGTGGCGGAAGGAAGGAAGGAAGTGGCGGAAGGAAGGAAGGAAGTGGCGGAAGGAAGGAAGGAAGGAAGTGGCGGAAGGAAGGAAGTGCGGAAGAAGGAAGTGGCGGAAGGAAGGAAGGAAGGAAGGAAGGAAGGAAGGAAGGAAGGAAGGAAGGAAGGAAGGAAGGAAGGAAGGAAGGAAGGAAGGAAGGAAGGAAGGAAGGAAGGAAGTGGCGGAATGAAGTTGCGGAAGGAAGTTGCGGAAGGAAGTGGCGGAAGGAAGGAAGGAAGGAAGGAAGGAAGGAAGGAAGGAAGGAAGATAGGAAGGAAGGAAGGAAGGAAGGAAGGAAGGAAGGAAGGAAGGAAGGAAGGAAGGAAGGAAGGAAGGAAGGAAGGAAGGAAGGAAGGAAGGAAGGAAGGAAGGAAGGAAGGAAGGAAGGAAGGAAGGAAGGAAGAAGGAAGGAAGGAAGGAAGGAAGGAAGGAAGGAAGGAAGGAAGGAAGGAAGGAAGGAAGGAAGGAAGGAAGGAAGGAAGGAAGGAAGGAAGGAAGGAAGGAAGTGGCGGAAGGAAGGAAGGAAGTGGCGGAAGGAAGGAAGGAAGTGGCGGAAGGAAGGAATGAAGGAAGGAAGGAAGGAAGGAAGGAAGGAAGGAAGGAAGGAAGGAAGGAAGGAAGGAAGGAAGGAAGGAAGGAAGGAAGGAAGGAAGGAAGGAAGGAAGGAAGGAAGGAAGTGGCGGAAGGAAGGAAGGAAGTGGCGGAAGGAAGGAAGGAAGGAAGGAAGGAAGTGGCAGAAGGAAGGAAGTGGCGGAAGGAAGTGGCGGAAGGAAGGAAGTGGCGGAAGGAAGGAAGTCGCGGAAGGAAGGAAGTGGCGGAAGGAAGTGGCGGAAGGAAGTGGCGGAAGGAAGGAAGTGGCGGAAGGAAGGAAGTGGCGGAAGGAAGGAAGTGGCGGAAGGAAGGAAGGAAGGAAGTGGCGGAAGGAAGTAAGGAAGTGGCGGAAGGAAGGAAGGAAGGAAGGAAGGAAGGAGGGAAGGAAGGAAGGAAGGAAGGAAGGAAGGAAGGAAGGAAGGAAGGAAGAAGGAAGGAAGGAAGGAAGGAAGGAAGGAAGGAAGGAAGGAAGGAAGGAGGAAGGAAGGAAGGAAGGAAGGAAGGAAGGAAGGAAGAAAGGAAGGAAGGGAAGGAAGGAAGGAAGTGGCGGAAGGAAGGAAGGAAGTGGCGGAAGGAAAAGGCGGAAAGGAATAAGTGGCGAAGGAAGGAAGTGGCGGAAGGAAGGAAGTGGCGGAAGGTAGGAAGGAAGTGGCAGAAGGAAGTGGCGGAAGGAAGTGGCGAAGGAAGTGGCGGAAGGAAGGAAGGAAGGAAGTGCGGAAGGAAGTGGCGGAAGGAAGTGGCGGAAGGAAGTGGCGGAAGGAAGTGGCGGAAGGAAGGAAGGAAGGAAGGAAGGAAGGAAGGAAATAAGGAAGAAATTGGCGGAAGGAAGTGGCGGAAGGAAGGAAGTGGCGGAAGGAAGGAAGTGGCGGAAGGAAGGAAGTGGCGGAAGGAAGGAAGTGGCGGAAGGAAGGAAGGAAAGAAGGAAGGAAGGAAGGAAGGAAGGAAGGAAGGAAGGAAGGAAGGAAGGAAGGAAGGAAGGAAGGAAGGAAGGAAGGAAGGAAGGAAGGAAGTGGCGGAAGGAAGGAAGGAAGTGGCGGAAGGAAGGAAGTGGCGGAAGGAAGTGGCGGAAGGAAGTGGCGGAAGGAAGTGGCGGAAGGAAGTGGCGGAAGGAAGTGCGGAAGGAAGGAAGGAAGTGGCGGAAGGAAGGGAGGAAGTGGCGGAAGGAAGTGGCGGAAGGAAGTGGCGGAAGGAATGAAGGAAGGAAGTGGCGGAAGGAAGTGGCGGAAGGAAGTGGCGGAAGGAAGTGGCGGAAGGAAGTGGCGGAAGGAAGGAGGAAGGAAGGAAGGAAGGAAGGAAGGAAATAAGGAAGAAATTGGCGGAAGGAAGTGGCGGAAGGAAGGAAGTGGCGGAAGGAAGGAAGTGGCGGAAGGAAGGAAGTGGCGGAAGGAAGAAAGTGGCGGAAGGAAGGAAGTGGCGGAAGGAAGGAAGGAAGGAATGAAGGAAGGAAGGAAGGAAGGAAGGAAGGAAGGAAGGAAGGAAGGAAGGAAGGAAGGAAGGAAGGAAGGAAGGAAGGAAGGAAGTGGCGGAAGGAAGTGGCGGAAGGAAGGAAGTGGCGGAAGGAAGTGGCGGACGGAAGTGGCGGAAGGAAGTGGCGGAAGGAAGTGGCGGAAGGAAGGAAGGAAGGAAGGAAGGAAGGAAGGAAGTGGCGGAAGGAAGTGGCGGAAGGAAGTGGCGGAAGGAAGTGGCGGAAGGAAGGAAGTGGCGGAAGGAAGGAAGGAAGTGGCGGAAGGAAGGAAGGAAGTGGCGGAAGGAAGGAAGGAAGTGGCGGAAGGAAGGAAGTGGCGGAAGGAAGGAAGTGGCGGAAGGAAGGAAGTGGCGGAAGGAAGGAAGGAAGGAAGGAAGGAAGGAAGGAAGGAAGGAAGGAAGGAAGGAAGGAGGAAGGAAAGAAAGGAAGTGGCGGAAAGAAGGAAGTGGCGGAAGGAAGGAAGTGGCGGAAGGAAGGAAGTGGCGGAAGGAAGGAAGGAAGGAAGGAAGGAAGGAAGGAAGGAAGGAAGGAAGGAAGGAAGGAAGGAAGGAAGTGGCGGAAGGAAGGAAGTGGCGGAAGCACGGAAGTGGCGGAAGGAAGGAAGTGGCGGAAGGAGGAAGTGGAGGGGCGAAGGGCGGGAACTAGTGGGCAGGAAAAGGAAGTGGCGGAAGGAAGGAAGTGGCGGAAGGAAGGAATGAAGGAAGGAAGGAAGGAAGGAAGGAAGGAAGGAAGGAAGGAAGGAAGGAAGGAAGGAAGTGGCGGAAGGAAGGAAGGAAGTGGCGGAAGGAAGGAAGGAAGTGGCGGAAGGAAGTGGCGGAAGGAAGTGGCGGAAGGAAGTGGCGGAAGGAAGGAAGGAAGGAAGGAAGGAAGGAAGGAAGGAAGGAAGGAAGGAAGGAAGGAAAGGAAGGAAGGAAGGAAGGAAGGAAGGAAGGAAGGAAGGAAGGAAGGAAGGAAGGAAGGAAGGAAGGAAGTGGCGGAAGGAAGGAAGGAAGTGGCGGAAGGAAGGAAGGAAGTGGCGGAAGGAAGGAAGGAAGTGGCGGAAGGAAGGAAGTGGCGGAAGGAAGGAAGGAAGTGGCGGAAGGAAGTGGCGGAAGGAAGTGGCGGAAGGAAGTGGCGAAGGAAGGGAGGAAGTCGCGGAGGAAGGAGGAAGTGGCGGAAGGAAGTGGCGGAAGGAAGTGGCGGAAGGAAGGAAGGAAGGAAGTGGCGGAAGGAAGTGGCGGAAGGAAGTGGCGGAAGGAAGTGGCGGAAGGAAGTGGCGGAAGGAAGGAAGGAAGGAAGGAAGGAAGGAAGAAGGAAGGAAGGAAGGAAGGAATAAGGAAGAAATTGGCGGAAGGAAGTGGCGGAAGGAAGGAAGTGGCGGAAGGAAGGAAGTGGCGGAAGGAAGGAAGTGGCGGAAGGAAGGAAGGAAAGAAGGAAGGAAGGAAGGAAGGAAGGAAGGAAGGAAGGAAGGAAGGAAGGAAGGAAGGAAGGAAGGAAGGAAGGAAGGAAGGAAGGAAGGAAGGAAGGAAGGAAGGAAGGAAGGAA
>JAYKTQ010000310.1:20000-25000 GCA_036010785.1 Ammospiza maritima maritima
AGGAAGGAAGGAAGAAGGAAGGAAGGAAGGAAGGAAGGAAGGAAGGAAGGAAGGAAGGAAGGAAGGAAGGAAGGAAGTGGCGGAAGGAAGTGGCGGAAGGAAGGAAGGAAGGAAGGTGGCGGAAGGAAGTGGCGAAGGAAGTGCGGAAGGAAGTGGCGGAAGGAATTGGCGGAAGGAAGAAAGTGGCGGAAGGAAGGAAGTGGCGGAAGGAAGGAAGTGGCGGAAGAAAGGAAGTGGCGGAAGGAAGGAAGGAAGGAAGGAAGTGGCGGAAGGAAGTGGCGGAAGGAAGTGGCGGAAGGAAGTGGCAAAAGGAAGTGGCGGAAGGAAGTAGCGAAGGAAGTGGCGGAAGGAAGTGGCGGAAGAAGTGGCGGAAGGAAGTGGCGGAAGGAAGGAAGGAAGGAAGGAAGGAAGTGGCGGAAGGAAGGAAGTGGCGGAAGGAAGGAAGTGGCGGAAGGAAGGAAGTGGCGGAAGGAAGGAAGTGGCGGAAGGAAGTGGCGGAAGTGGCGGAAGGAAGTGGCGGAAGGAAGGAAGGAAGGAAGGAAGGAAGGAAGGAAGAAGGAAGGAAGTGGCGGAAGGAAGGAAGGAAGGAAGTGGCGGAAGGAAGTGGCGGAAGGAAGTGGCGGAAGGAAGTGGCGGAAGGAAGGGGCGGAAGGGGCGGAAGGGGCGGAAGGGGCGGAAGGAAGGAAGGAAGGAAGGAAGGAAGGAAGGAAGGAAGGAAGGAAGTGGCGGAAGGAAGTGGCGGAAGAAGTGGCGGAAGGAAGGAAGTGGCGGAAGGAAGTGGCGGAAGGAAGGAAGGAAGGAAGGAAGGAAGGAAGGAAGGAAGGAAGGAAGGAAGGAAGGAAGGAAGTGGCGGAAGGAAGGAAGGAAGTGGCGGAAGGAAGGAAGGAAGTGGCGGAAGGAAGGAAGGAAGTGGCGGAAGGAAGGAAGGAAGGAAGTGGCGGAAGGAAGTGGCGGAAGGAAGTGGCGAAGGAAGGAAGGAAGGAATAAAGGAAGGAAGGAAGGAAGGAAGGAAGGAAGGAAGGAAGGAAGGAAGGAAGGAAGGAAGGAAGGAAGGAAGGAAGGAAGGAAGGAAAGAAAGGAAGGAAGGAAGGAAGGAAGGAAGGAAGGAAGGAAGTGGCGGAAGGAAGGAAGGAAGTAGCGGAAGGAAGGAAGGAGATGGCGGAAGGAAGGAAGGAAGGAAGTGGCGGAAGGAAGGAAGTGGCGGAAGGAAGGAAGGAAGTGGCGGAAGGGAAGGAAGGAAGGAAGGAAGTGGCGGAAGGAAGGAAGTGCGGAAGGAAGGAAGTCACGGAAGGAAGGAAGTGGCGGAAGGAAGTGGTGGAAGGAAGTGGCGGAAGGAAGTGGCGGAAGGAAGTGGCGGAAGGAAGTGGCGGAAGGAGGAAGTGGCGGAAGGAAGGAAGGAAGTGGCAGAAGGAAGTGGCGGAAGGAAGTGGCGGAAGGAAGTGGCGAAGGAAGTGGCGGAAGGAAGGAAGGAAGGAAGGAAGGAAGGAAGGAAGGAAGGAAGGAAGGAAGGAAGGAAGGAAGGAAGGAAGGAAGGAAGGAAGGAAGGAAGGAAGGAAGGAAGGAAGGAAGGAAGGAAGGAAGGAAGGAAGGAAGGAAGGAAGGAAGGAAGGAAGGAAGTGGCGGAAGGAAGTGGCGGAAGGAAGGAAGGAAGGAAAGTGGCGGAAGGAAGTGGCGGAAGGAAGTGGCGGAAGGAAGTGGCGGAAGGAATTGGCGGAAGGAAGAAAGTGGCGGAAGGAAGGAAGTGGCGGAAGGAAGGAAGTGGCGGAAGAAAGGAAGTGGCGGAAGGAAGGAAGGAAGGAAGGAAGTGGCGGAAGGAAGTGGCGAAGGAAGTGGCGGAAGGAAGTGGCAAAAGGAAGTGGCGGAAGGAAGTAGCGGAAGGAAGTGGCGGAAGGAAGTGGCGGAAGGAAGTGGCGGAAGGAAGTGGCGGAAGGAAGGAAGGAAGGAAGGAAGGAAGTGGCGGAAGGAAGGAAGTGGCGGAAGGAAGGAAGTGCGGAAGGAAGGAAGTGGCGGAAGGAAGGAAGTGGCGGAAGGAAGTGGCGGAAGTGGCGGAAGGAGAAGGAAGGAAGGAAGGAAGGAAGGAAGGAAGGAAGGAAGGAAGGAAGGAAGTGGCGGAAGGAAGGAAGGAGGAAGTGGCGGAAGGAAGTGGCGGAAGGAAGTGGCGGAAGGAAGTGGCGGAAGGAAGGGCGGAAGGGGCGGAAGGGGCGGAAGGGGCGGAAGGAAGGAAGGAAGGAAGGAAGGAAGGAAGAGGAAGGAAGGAAGGAAGTGGCGGAAGGAAGTGGCGGAAGGAAGTGGCGAAGGAAGGAAGTGGCGGAAGGAAGTGGCGGAAGGAAGGAAGGAAGGAAGGAAGGAAGGAAGGAAGGAAGGAAGGAAGGAAGGAAGGAAGGAAGGAAGGAAGGAAGTGGCGGAAGGAAGGAAGGAAGTGGCGGAAGGAAGGAAGGAAGTGGCGGAAGGAAGGAAGGAAGTGGCGGAAGGAAGGAAGGAAGGAAGTGGCGGAAGGAAGTGGCGGAAGAAGGTGGCGGAAGGAAGGAAGGAAGGAATAAAGGAAGGAAGGGAAGGAAGGAAGGAAGGAAGGAAGGAAGGAAGGAAGGAAGGAAGGAAGGAAGGAAGGAAGGAAGAAGAAGGAAAGAAAGGAAGGAAGGAAGGAAGGAAGGAAGGAAGGAAGGAGAGTGGCGGAAGGAAGGAAGGAAGTAGCGGAAGGAAGGAAGGAGATGGCGGAAGGAAGGAAGGAAGGAAGTGGCGGAAGGGAAGGAAGTGGCGGAAGGAAGGAAGGAAGTGGCGGAAGAAGGAAGGAAGGAAGGAAGTGGCGGAAGGAAGGAAGTGGCGGAAGAAGGAAGTCACGGAAGGAAGGAAGTGGCGGAAGGAAGTGGTGGAAGGAAGTGGAGGAAGGAAGGAAGTGGCGGAAGGAAGGAAGTGGCGGAAGGAAGGAAGTGGCGGAAGGAAGTGGCGGAAGGAAGTGGCGGAAGGAAGTGGCGGAAGGAAGGAAGGAAGGAAGGAAGGAAGGAAGTGAAGGAAGGAAGGAAGGAAGGAAGGAAGGAAGGAAGGAAGGAAGGAAGGAAGGAAGTGGCGGAAGCAAGGAAGTGGCGGAAGGAAGGAAGTGGCGGAAGGAAGGAAGTGGCGGAAGGAAGGAAGGAAGGAAGGAAGGAAGGAAGGAAGGAAGGGAAGGAAGGAAGGAAGGAAGGAAGGAAGGAAGGAAGTGGCGGAAGCAAGGAAGTGGCGGAAGGAAGGAAGTGGCGGAAGGAAGGAAGTGCGAAGGAAGGAAGGAAGGAAGGAAGGAAGGAAGGAAGGAAGGAAGGAAGGAAGGAAGGAAGGAAGGAAGGAAGGAAGGAAGGAAGGAAGGAAGGAAGGAAAGAAGGAAGGAAGGAAGGAAGGAAGGAAGGAAGGAAGGAAGGAAGGAAGTGGCGGAAGGAAGTGGCGGAAGGAAGGAAGGAAGTAGCGGAAGGAAGGAAGGAGATGGCGGAAGGAAGGAAGGAAGGAAGTGGCGGAAGGAAGGAAGTGGCGGAAGGAAGGAAGGAAGTGGCGGAAGGAAGGAAGGAAGGACGGAAGTGGCGGAAGGAAGGAAGTGGCGGAAGAAGGAAGTCGCGGAAGGAAGGAAGTGGCGGAAGGAAGTGGCGGAAGGAAGTGCGGAAGGAAGGAAGTGGCGGAAGGAAGGAAGTGGCGGAAGGAAGTGGCGGAAGGAAGTGGCGGAAGGAAGTGGCGGAAGGAAGGAAGGAAGGAAGGACGGAAGGAAGGAAGGAAGGAAGGAAGGAAGGAAGGAAGGAAGGAAGGAAGAAGGAAGGAAGGAAGGAAGGAAGGAAGGAAGGAAGGAAGGAAGAGAAGGAAGGAAGGAAGGAAGTGGCGGAAAGAAGGAAGTGGCGGAAGCAAGGAAGTGGCGGAAGGAAGGAAGTGGCGGAAGAAAGGAAGGAAGGAAGGAAGGAAGGAAGGAAGGAAGGAAGGAAGGAAGAAGGAAGGAAGGAAGGAAGGAAGGAAGGAAGGAAGGAAGGAAGGAAGGAAGGAAGGAAGGATGAAGAAGGAAGGAAGGAAGGAAGGAAAGAAGGAAGGAAGAAAGGAAGGAAGGAAGGAAGGAAGGAAGGAAGGAAGGAAGGAAGGAAGGAAGGAAGGAAGGAAGGAAGGAAGGAAGGAAGGAAGGAAGGAAGGAAGGAAGGAAGGAAGGAAGGAAGGAAGGAAGGAAGGAAGGAAGGAAGTGGCGGAAGGAAGGAAGGAAGTGGCGGAAGGAAGGAAGGAAGTGGCGGAAGGAAGGAAGGAAGTGGCGGAAGGAAGGAAGTGCGGGAAGGAAGTGGCGGAAGGAAGTTTCGGAAGGAAGTGGCGGAAGGAAGTGGCGGAAGGAAGTGGCGGAAGGAAGGAAGGAAGTGGCGGAAGGAAGGGAGGAAGGAAGGAAGGAAGTGGCGGAAGGAAGTGGAGGAAGGAAGGAAGGAAGGAAGTGGCGGAAGGAAGTGGCGGAAGGAAGTGGCGGAAGGAAGGAAGTGGCGGAAGGAAGTGGCGGAAGAAAGTGGCGGAAGGAAGGAAGTGGCGGAAGGAAGTGGCGGAAGGAAGGAAGGAAGTGGCGGAAGGAAGGAAGGAAGGAAGGAAGGAAGGAAGTGGCGGAAGGAAGGAAGGAAGTGGCGGAAGGAAGGAAGGAAGTGGCGGAAGGAAGGAAGGAAGTGGCGAAGGAAGGAAGGAAGGGAGTGGCGGAAGGAAGGAAGGAAGGAAGGAAGGAAGGAAGGAAGGAAGGAAGGAAGGAAGGAGAAAGAAGGAAGGAAGGAAGGAAGGAAGGAAGGAAGGAAGGAAGGAAGGAAGGAAGGAAGGAAGGAAGTGGCGGAAGGAAGTGGCGGAAGGAAGGAAGAAGTAGCGGAAGGAAGGAAGGAGATGGCGGAAGGAAGGAAGGAAGGAAGTGGCGGAAGGAAGGAAGTGGTCGGAAGGAAGGAAGGAAGTGGCGGAAGGAAGGAAGGAAGGACGGAAGTGGCGGAAGGAAGGAAGTGGCGGAAGGAAGGAAGTCGCGGAAGGAAGGAAGTGGCGGAAGGAAG
>JAYKTQ010000310.1:37500-40000 GCA_036010785.1 Ammospiza maritima maritima
GAAGGAAGGAAGGAAGGAAGGAAGGAAGGAAGGAAGGAAGGAAGGAAGGAAGGAAGGAAGGAAGGAAGGAAGGAAGTGGCGGAAGGAAGGAAGGAAGGAGGTGGCGGACGGAAGGAAGTGGCGGAAGGAAGGAAGGAAGTGGCGGAAGGAAGTGGCGGAAGGAAGGAAGTGGCGGAAGAAAGTGGCGGAAGGAAGTGGCGGAAGGAAGTGGCGGAAGGAAGTGGCGGAAGGAAGGAAGTGGCGGAAGGAAGTGGCGGAAGGAAGGAAGTGGCGGAAGGAAGTGGCGGAAGGAAGTGGCGGAAGGAAGTGGCGGAAGGAAGTGGCGGAAGGAAGGAAGGAAGTGGCGGAAGGAAGGAAGTGGCGGAAGGAAGGATGTGGCGGAAGGAAGGAAGTGGCGGAAGGAAGGAAGTGGCGGAAGGAAGGAAGTGGCGGAAGGAGGAAGTGGCGGAAGGAGGGAAGTGGCGGAAGGAAGGAAGTGGCGGAAGGAAGGAAGTGGCGGAAGGAAGTGGCGGAAGGAAGGAAGTGGCGGAAGGAAGGAAGTGGCGGAAGGAAGTGGCGGAAGGAAGTGGCGGAAGGAAGTGGCGGAAGGAAGTGGCGGAAGGAAGTGGCGGAAGGAAGTGGCGGAAGGAAGTGGCGGAAGGAAGGGAAGGAAGGAAGGAAGGAAGGAAGGAAGGAAGGAAGGAAGGAAGGAAGGAAGTGGCGGAAGGAAGTGGCGGAAGGAAGGAAGGAAGTGGCGGAAGGAAGGAAGGAAGGAAGTGGCGGAAGGAAGTGGCGGAAGGAAGTGGCGGAAGGAAGTGGCGGAAGGAAGTGGCGGAAGGAAGGAAGGAAGGAAGGAAGGAAGGAAGGAAGGAAGGAAGGAAGGAAGTGGCGGAAGGAAGTGGCGGAAGGAAGGAAGTGGCGGAAGGAAGGAAGTGGCGGAAGGAAGGAAGTGGCGGAAGGAAGGAAGGAAGGAAGGAAGGAAGGAAGGAAGGAAGGAAGGAAGGAAGGAAGGAAGGAAGGATGGAAGGAAGGAAGGAAGGAAGGAAGGAAGGAAGGAAGGAAGGAAGGAAGGAAGGAAGGAAGGAAGGAAGGAAGGAAGGAAGGAAGGAAGGAAGGAAGAAAGTGGCGGAAGGAAGTGGCGGAAGGAAGGAAGTGGCGGAATGAAGGAAGTGGCGGAAGGAAGTGGCGGAAGGAAGGAAGTGGCGGAAGGAAGGAAGTGGCGGAAGGAAGGAAGTGGCGGAAGGAAGGAAGTGGCGGAAGGAAGGAAGGAAGGAAGTGGCGGAAGGAAGTGGCGGAAGGAAGTGGCGGAAGGAAGGAAGGAAGGAAGGAAGGAAGGAAGGAAGGAAGGAAGGAAGGAAGGAAGGAAGGAAGTGGCGGAAGGAAGTGGCGGAAGGAAGGAAGGAAGTGGCGGAAGGAAGGAAGGAAGGAAGTGGCGGAAGGAAGGAAGTGGCGGAAGGAAGGAAGGAAGTGGCGGAAGGAAGGAAGTGGCGGAAGGAAGTGGCGGAAGGGGAAGGAAGTGGCGGAAGGAAGGAAGTGGCGGAAGGAAGGAAGTGGCGGAAGGAAGTGGCGGAAGGAAGTGGCGGAAGGAAGTGGCGGAAGGAAGGAAGGAAATGGCGGAAGGAAGGAAGGAAGTGGCGGAAGGAAGTGGCGGAAGGAAGTGGCGGAAGGAAGTGGCGGAAGGAAGTGGCGGAAGGAAGTGGCGGAAGGAAGTGGCGGAAGGAAGGAAGGAAGGAAGGAAGGAAGGAAGGAAGGAAGGAAGGAAGGAAGGAAGGAAGGAAGGAAGGAAGGAAGGAAGGAAGGAAGGAAGGAAGGAAGTGGCGGAACTGGCGGAAGGAAGTGGCGGAAGGAAGTGGCGGAAGGAAGTGGCGGAAGGAAGTGGCGGAAGGAAGGAAGGAAGTGGCGGAAGGAAGTGGCGGAAGGAAGTGGCGGAAGGAAGGAAGGAAGGATATGGCGGAAGGAAGGAAGTGGCGGAAGGAAGTGGCGGAAGGAAGTGGCGGAAGGAAGGAAGGAAGTGGCGGAAGGAAGGAAGTGGCGAAAGGAAGGAAGTGGCGGAAGGAAGGATGTGGCGGAAGGAAGTGGCGGAAGGAAGTGGCGGAAGGAAGGAAGTGGCGGAAGGAAGGAAGTGGCGGAAGGAAGTGGCGGAAGGAAGTGGCGGAAGGAAGTGGCGGAAGGAAGGAAGGAAGTGGCGGAAGGAAGTGGCGGAAGGAAGTGGCGGAAGGAAGTGGCGGAAGGAAGTGGCGGAAGGAAGGAAGTGGCGGAAGGAAGGAAGGCAGGAAGGAAGGAAGGAAGGAAGTGGCGGAAGGAAGGAAGGAAGTGGCGGAAGGAAGGAAGGAAGGAAGTGGCGGAAGGAAGTGGCGGAAGGAAGTGGCGGAAGGAAGTGGCGGAAGGAAGGAAGGAAGGAAGTGGCGGAAGGAAGTGGCGGAAGGAAGGAAGTGGCGGAAGGAAGGAAGGAAGTGGCGGAAGAAAGGAAGGAAGTGGCGGAAGGAAGGAAGGAAGGAAGTGGCGGAAGGAAGGAAGTGGC
>JAYKTQ010000310.1:45000-47500 GCA_036010785.1 Ammospiza maritima maritima
GGAAGTGGCGGAAGGAAGTGCGGAAGGAAGGAAGGAAGGATATGGCGGAAGGAAGGAAGTGGCGGAAGGAAGTGGCGGAAGGAAGTGGCGGAAGGAAGGAAGGAAGTGGCAGAAGGAAGGAAGTGGCGAAAGGAAGGAAGTGGCGGAAGGAAGGAAGTGGCGGAAGGAAGTGGCGGAAGGAAGTGGCGGAAGGAAGGAAGTGGCGGAAGGAAGGAAGTGGCGGAAGGAAGTGGCGGAAGGAAGTGGCGGAAGGAAGTGGCGGAAGGAAGGAAGGAAGTGGCGGAAGAAGTGGCGGAAGGAAGTGGCGGAAGGAAGGGGCGGGAAGGAAAGTGGCGGAAGGAAGGAAGTGGCGGAAGGAAGGAAGGCAGGAAGGAAGGAAGGAAGGAAGGAAGTGGCGGAAGGAAGGAAGGAAGTGGCGGAAGGAAGTGGCGGAAGGAAGTGGCGGAAGGAAGTGGCGGAAGGAAGTGGCGGAAGGAAGTGGCGGAAGGAAGTGGCGGAAGGAAGTGGCGGAAGGAAGGAAGGAAGGAAGGAAGTGGCGGAAGGAAGGAAGGAAGTGGCGGAAGGAAGGAAGGAAGTGGCGGAAGGAAGTGGCGGAAGGAAGTGGCGGAAGGAAGTGGCGGAAGGAAGTGGCGGAAGGAAGGAAGGAAGGAAGGAAGGAAGGAAGGAAGGAAGGAAGGAAGGAAGGAAGGAAGGAAGGAAGGAAGGAAGGAAGGAAGGAAGGAAGGAAGGAAGGAAGGAAGGAAGTGGCGGAAGGAAGGAAGGAAGGATATGGCGGAAGGAAGGAAGTGGCGGAAGGAAGTGGTGGAAGGAAGTGGCGGAAGGAAGGAAGGAAGGAAGGAAGTGGCGGAAGGAAGGAAGAGTGCGGAAGGAAGGAAGGAAGTGGCGGAAGGAAGTGGCGGAAGGAAGTGGCGGAAGGAAGTGGCGGAAGGAAGTGGCGGAAGGAAGGAAGGAAGGAAGGAAGGAAGGAAGGAAGGAAGGAAGGAAGGAAGGAAGGAAGGAAGGAAGGAAGGAAGGAAGGAAGGAAGGAAGGAAGGAAGGAAGGAAGGAAGGAAGGAAGGAAGGAAGTGGCGGAAGGAAGTGGCGGAAGGAAGTGGCGGAAGGAAGTGGCGGAAGGAAGGAAGGAAGGAAGGAAGGAAGGAAGGAAGGAAGGAAGTGGCGGAAGGAAGGAAGGAAGTGGCGGAAGGAAGTGGCGGAAGGAAGGAAGGAAGGAAGGAAGGAAGGAAGGAAGGAAGGAAGGAAGGAAGGAAGGAAGGAAGGAAGTGGCGGAAGGAAGTGGCGGAAGGAAGTGGCGGAAGGAAGTGGCGGAAGGAAGGAAGGAAATGGCGGAAGGAAGGAAGGAAGTGGCGGAAGGAAGTGGCGGAAGGAAGTGGCGGAAGGAAGTGGCGGAAGGAAGTGGCGGAAGGAAGGAAGTGGCGGAAGGAAGTGGCGGAAGGAAGTGGCGGAAGGAAGTGGCGGAAGGAAGGAAGGAAGGAAGGAAGGAAGGAAGGAAGGAAGGAAGGAAGGAAGGAAGGAAGGAAGGAAGGAAGTCGCGGAAGGAAGTGGCGGAAGGAAGTGGCGGAAGGAAGTGGCGGAAGGAAGTGGCGGAAGGAAGGAAGGAAATGGCGGAAGGAAGGAAGGAAGTGGCGGAAGGAAGTGGCGGAAGGAAGTGGCGGAAGGAAGTGGCGGAAGGAAGTGGCGGAAGGAAGGAAGTGGCGGAAGGAAGGAAGTGCGGAAGGAAGTGGCGGAAGGAAGTGGCGGAAGGAAGTGGCGGAAGGAAGGAAGGAAGGAAGGAAGGAAGGAAGGAAGGAAGGAAGGAAGGAAGGAAGGAAGTGGCGGAACTGGCGGAAGGAAGTGGCGGAAGGAAGTGGCGGAAGGAAGTGGCGGAAGGAAGTGGCGGAAGGAAGGAAGGAAGTGGCGGAAGGAAGTGGCGGAAGGAAGTGGCGGAAGGAAGGAAGGAAGGATATGGCGGAAGGAAGGAAGTGGCGGAAGGAAGTGGCGGAAGGAAGTGGCGGAAGGAAGGAAGGAAGTGGCAGAAGGAAGGAAGTGGCGAAAGGAAGGAAGTGGCGGAAGGAAGGAAGTGGCGGAAGGAAGTGGCGGAAGGAAGTGGCGGAAGGAAGGAAGTGGCGAAGGAAGGAAGTGGCGGAAGGAAGTGGCGGAAGGAAGTGGCGGAAGGAAGTGGCGGAAGGAAGGAAGGAAGTGGCGGAAGGAAGTGGCGGAAGGAAGTGGCGGAAGGAAGTGGCGGAAGGAAGTGGCGGAAGGAAGGAAGTGGCGGAAGGAAGGAAGGCAGGAAGGAAGGAAGGAAGGAAGGAAGTGGCGGAAGGAAGGAAGGAAGTGGCGGAAGGAAGTGGCGGAAGGAAGTGGCGGAAGGAAGTGGCGGAAGGAAGTGGCGGAAGGAAGTGGCGGAAGGAAGTGGCGGAAGGAAGTGGCGGAAGGAAGGAAGGAAGGAAGGAAGTGGCGGAAGGAAGGAAGGAAGTGGCGGAAGGAAGGAAGGAAGTGGCGGAAGGAAGTGGCGGAAGGAAGT
>JAYKTQ010000310.1:52500-67500 GCA_036010785.1 Ammospiza maritima maritima
TGGCGGAAGGAAGTGGCGGAAGGAAGTGGCGGAAGGAAGTGGCGGAAGGAAGGAAGGAAGTGGCGGAAGGAAGTGGCGGAAGGAAGTGGCGGAAGGAAGGAAGGAAGGATATGGCGGAAGGAAGGAAGTGGCGGAAGGAAGTGGCGGAAGGAAGTGGCGGAAGGAAGGAAGGAAGGAAGGAAGGAAGTGGCGGAAGGAAGGAAGGAAGTGGCGGAAGGAAGGAAGGAAGTGGCGGAAGGAAGTGGCGGAAGGAAGTGGCGGAAGGAAGGAAGGAAGGAAGGAAGGAAGGAAGGAAGGAAGGAAGGAAGGAAGGAAGGAAGGAAGGAAGGAAGGAAGGAAGGAAGGAAGGAAGGAAGGAAGGAAGGAAGGAAGGAAGGAAGGAAGGAAGGAAGGAAGGAAGGAAGGAAGGAAGGAAGTGGCGAAAGGAAGGAAGGAAGGAAGTGGCGGAAGAAAGGAAGGAAGTGGCGGAAGGAAGGAAGGAAGGAAGTGGCGGAAGGAAGGAAGGAAGGAAGGAAGGAAGGAAGGAAGGAAGGAAGGAAGGAAGGAAGGAAGGAAGGAAGGAAGGAAGGAAGGAAGGAAGGAAGGAAGGAAGGAAGGAAGGAAGGAAGGAAGGAAGTGGCGGAAGGAAGGAAGTGGCGGAAGGAAGGAAGTGGCGGAAGGAAGTGGCGGAAGGAAGTGGCGGAAGGAAGGAAGGAAGTGGCGGAAGGAAGGAAGTGGCGAAAGGAAGTGGCAGTAGGAAGTGGCGGAAGGAAGTGGCGGAAGGAGGTGGCGGAAGGAAGGAAGTGGCGGAAGGAAGGAAGTGGCGGAAGGAAGGCAGGAAGTGGCGGAAGGAAGGAAGGAAGTGGCGGAAGGAAGTGGCGGAAGGAAGTGGCGGAAGGAAGTGGCGGAAGGAAGTGGCGGAAGGAAGGAAGGAAGTGGCGGAAGGAAGGAAGTGGCGGAAGGAAGGAAGGAAGGAAGGAAGGAAGGAAGGACGGAAGGAAGGAAGGAAGGAAGGAAGGAAGGAAGGAAGGAAGGAAGGAAGGAAGGAAGGAAGTGGCGGAAGGAAGGAAGTGGCGGAAGGAAGTGCCGGAAGGAAGGAAGTGGCCTAAGGAAGGAAGTGGCGGAAGGAAGGAAGTGGCGGAAGGAAGGAAGGAAGTGGCGGAAGGAAGTGGCGGAAGTAAGTGGCGGAAGGAAGTGGCGGAAGGAAGTGGCGGAAGGAAGGAAGGAAGTGGCGGAAGGAAGGAAGTGGCGGAAGGAAGTGGCGGAAGGAAGGAAGGAAGGAAGGAAGGAAGGAACGAAGGAAGGAAGGAAGGAAGGAAGGAAGGGGCGGAAGGAAGGAAGGAAGGAAGGAAGGAAGGAAGGAAGGAAGGAAGGAAGGAAGGAAGGAAGGAAGGAAGGAAGGAAGGAAGGAAGGAAGGAAGGAAGGAAGGAAGGAAGGAAGGAAGGAAGGAAGGAAGGAAGGAAGGAAGGAAGTGGCGGAAGGAAGGAAGTGGCGGAAGGAAGGAAGGAAGGAAGGAAGGAAGGAAGTGGCGGAAGGAAGGAAGGAAGGAAGTGGCGGAAGGAAGTGGCGGAAGGAAGTGGCGGAAGGAAGGAAGGAAGTGGCGGAAGGAAGGAAGGAAGGAAGGAAGGAAGTGGCGGAAGGAAGTGGCGGAAGGAAGTGGCGGAAGGAAGGAAGGAAGGAAGTGGCGGAAGGAAGGAAGTGGCAAAAGGAAGGAAGTGGCGGAAGGAAGGAAGGAAGGAAGGAAGGAAGGAAGGAAGGAAGTGGTGGAAGGAAGGAAGGAAGTGGCGGAAGGAAGTGGCGGAAGGAAGTGGCGGAAGGAAGTGGCGGAAGGAAGTGGCGGAAGGAAGTGGCGGAAGGAAGTGGCGGAAGGAAGGAAGGAAGGAAGGAAGTGGCGGAAGGAAGGAAGGAAGTGGCGGAAGGAAGTGGCGGAAGGAAGGAAGTGGCGGAAGGAAGTGGCGGAACTGGCGGAAGGAAGTGGCGGAAGGAAGTGGCGGAAGGAAGTGGCGGAAGGAAGTGGCGGAAGGAAGGAAAGAAGTGGCGGAAGGAAGTGGCGGAAGGAAGTGGCGGAAGGAAGTGGCGGAAGGAAGGAAGGAAGTGGCGGAAGGAAGGATGGAAGTGGCGGAAGGAAGGAAGGAAGGAAGTGGCGGAAGGAAGGAAGTGGCGGAAGGAAGGAAGTGGCGGAAGGAAGTGGCGGATGGAAGTGGCGGAAGGAAGGAAGGAAGGAAGGAAGGAAGGAAGGAAGGAAGGAAGGAAGGAAGGAAGGAAGGAAGGAAGGAAGGAAGGAAGGAAGGAAGGAAGGAAGGAAGGAAGGAAGGAAGTGGCGGAACTGGCGGAAGGAAGTGGCGGAAGGAAGTGGCGGAAGGAAGGAAGGAAGGAAGTGGCGGAAGGAAGGAAGGAAGTGGCGGAAGGAAGTGGCGGAAGGAAGGAAGGAAGGAAGGAAGGAAGGAAGGATATGGCGGAAGGAAGGAAGTGGCGGAAGGAAGTGGCGGAAGGAAGTGGCGGAAGGAAGGAAGGAAGTGGCGGAAGGAAGGAAGTGGCGAAAGGAAGGAAGTGGCGGAAGGAAGGAAGTGGCGGAAGGAAGTGGCGGAAGGAAGTGGCGGAAGGAAGGAAGGAAGTGGCGGAAGGAAGGAAGTGGCGGAAGGAAGGAAGTGGCGGAAGGAAGTGGCAGAAGGAAGTGGCGGAAGGAAGGAAGGAAGTGGCGGAAGGAAGTGGCGGAAGGAAGTGGCGGAAGGAAGTGGCGGAAGGAAGGAAGTGGCGGAAGGAAGTGGCGGAAGGAAGTGGCGGAAGGAAGTGGCGGAAGGAAGTGGCGGAAGGAAGGAAGGAAGGAAGGAAGGAAGGAAGGAAGGAAGGAAGGAAGGAAGGAAGGAAGGAAGGAAGGAAGTGGCGGAAGGAAGTGGCGGAAGGAAGGAAGGAAGAAAGGAAGGAAGGAAGGAAGTGGCGGAAGGAAGGAAGGAAGGAAGGAAGGAAGTGGCGGAAGGAAGTGGCGGAACTGGCGGAAGGAAGTGGCGGAAGGAAGTGGCGGAAGGAAGTGGCGGAAGGAAGGAAAGAAGTGGCGGAAGGAAGTGGCGGAAGGAAGTGGCGGAAGGAAGGAAGGAAGGAAGTGGCGGAAGGAAGGAAGTGGCGGAAGGAAGTGGCGGAAGGAAGTGGCGGAAGGAAGGAAGGAAGTGGCGGAAGGAAGGAAGTGGCGGAAGGAAGGAAGTGGCGGAAGGAAGGAAGTGGCGGAAGGAAGTGGCGGAAGGAAGTGGCGGAAGAAAGGAAGTGGCGGAAGGAAGGAAGTGGCGGAAGGAATTGGCGGAAGGAAGTGGCGGAAGGAAGGAAGGAAGTGGCGGAAGGAAGGAAAAAAGGAAGGAAGGAAGGAAGGAAGGAAGGAAGGAAGGAAGGAAGGAAGGAAGGAAGGAAGGAAGGAAGGAAGGAAGGAAGGAAGGAAGGAAGGAAGGAAGGAAGGAAGGAAGGAAGGAAGGAAGGAAGGAAGGAAGGAAGGAAGTGGCGGAAGGAAGTGGCGGAAGGAAGGAAGGAAGTGGCGGAAGGAAGGAAGGAAGGAAGTGGCGGAAGGAAGGAAGTGGCGGAAGGAAGGAAGGAAGTGGCGGAAGGAAGGAAGGAAGTGGCGGAAGGAAGGAAGGAAGGAAGGAAGGAAGTGGCGGAAGGAAGGAAGTGGCGGAAGGAAGGAAGTGGCGGAAGGAAGTGGCGGAAGGAAGGAAGTGGCGGAAGGAAGGAAGTGGCGGAAGGAAAGAAAGTGGCGGAAGGAAGGAAGTGGCGGAAGGAAGGAAGTGGCGGAAGGAAGGAAGGAAGGAAGTGGCGGAAGGGAAGGAAGGAAGGAAGGAAGGAAGGAAGGAAGGAAGGAAGGAAGGAAGGAAGGAAGGAAGGAAGGAAGGAAGGAAGGAAGGAAGGAAGGAAGGAAGGAAGGAAGGAAGGAAGGAAGGAAGGAAGGAAGGAAGGAAGGAAGGAAGTGGCGGAAGGAAGGAAGTGGCGGAAGGAAGGAAGTGGCGGAAGGAAGTGGCGGAAGGAAGTGGCAGAAGGAAGGAAGTGGCGGAAGGAAGGAAGGAAGGAAGGAAGGAAGGATGGAAGGAAGGAAGTGGCGGAAGGAAGGAAGTGGCGGAAGGAAGTGGCGGAAGGAAGGAAGTGGCGGAAGGAAGTGGCGGAAGGAAGTGGCGGAAGGAAGTGGCGGAAGGAAGGAAGGAAATGGCGGAAGGAAGGAAGGAAGTGGCGGAAGGAAGTGGCGGAAGGAAGTGGCGGAAGGAAGGAAGTGGCGGAAGGAAGGAAGTGGCGGAAGGAAGTGGCGGATGGAAGTGGTGGAAGGAAGGAAGGAAGGAAGGAAGGAAGGAAGGAAGGAAGGAAGGAAGGAAGGAAGGAAGGAAGGAAGGAAGGAAGGAAGGAAGGAAGGAAGGAAGGAAGGAAGGAAGTGGCGGAACTGGCGGAAGGAAGTGGCGGAAGGAAGTGGCGGAAGGAAGGAAGGAAGGAAGTGGCGGAAGGAAGGAAGGAAGTGGCGGAAGGAAGTGGCGGAAGGAAGTGGCGGAAGGAAGGAAGGAAGGATATGGCGGAAGGAAGGAAGTGGCGGAAGGAAGTGGCGGAAGGAAGGAAGGAAGGATATGGCGGAAGGAAGGAAGTGGCGGAAGGAAGTGGCGGAAGGAAGTGGCGGAAGGAAGGAAGTGGCGAAAGGAAGGAAGTGGCGGAAGGAAGGATGTGGCGGAAGGAAGTGGCGGAAGGAAGTGGCGGAAGGAAGGAAGGAAGTGGCGGAAGGAAGGAAGTGGCGGAAGGAAGGAAGTGGCGGAAGGAAGTGGCGGAAGGAAGTGGCGGAAGGAAGTGGCGGAAGGAAGGAAGGAAGGAAGGAAGGAAGGAAGGAAGGAAGGAAGGAAGGAAGGAAGGAAGGAAGGAAGGAAGGAAGTGGCGAAGGAAGTGGCGGAAGGAAGGAAGGAAGTGGCGGAAGGAAGTGGCGGAAGGAAGTGGCGGAAGGAAGGAAGTGGCGGAAGGAAGGAAGTGGCGGAAGGAAGTGGCGGAAGGAAGGAAGGAAGGAAGTGGCGGAAGGAAGTGGCGGAAGGAAGTGGCGGAAGGAAGGAAGTGGCGAAGGAAGTGGCGGAAGGAAGTGGCGGAAGGAAGTGGCGGAAGGAAGGAAGGAAGGAAGGGGCGGAAGGAAGGAAGGAAGGGGCGGAAGGAAGGAAGGAAGGAAGGAAGGAAGGAAGGAAGGAAGGAAGGAAGGAAGGAAGGAAGGAAGGAAGGAAGGAAGGAAGGAAGGAAGGAAGGAAGGAAGGAAGGAAGGAAGGAAGTGGCGAAGAAATGGCGGAAGGAAGGAAGGAAGTGGCGGAAGGAAGTGGCGGAAGGAAGGAAGGAAGTGGCGGAAGGAAGGAAGTGGCGGAAAGGAAGTGGCGGAAGGAAGTGGCGGAAGAAGGAAGGAAGTGGCGGAAGGAAGGAAGTGGCGAAAGGAAGGAAGTGGCGGAAGGAAATGGCGGAAGGAAGGAAGGAAGTGGCGGAAGGAAGTGGCGGAAGGAAGGAAGGAAGGATATGGCGGAAGGAAGGAAGTGGCGGAAGGAAGTGGCGGAAGGAAGTGGCGGAAGGAAGGAAGGAAGTGGCGGAAGAAGGAAGTGGCGAAAGGAAGGAAGTGCGGAAGGAAGGAAGTGGCGAAGGAAGTGGCGGAAGAAGTGGCGGAAGAAGGAAGGAAGTGGCGGAAGGAAGGAAGTGGCGGAAGGAAGGAAGTGGCGGAAGGAAGTGGCGGAAGGAAGTGCGGAAGGAAGGAAGGAAGTGGCGGAAGAAGTGGCGGAAGGAAGTGGCGGAAGGAAGTGGCGGAAGGAAGGAAGTGGCGGAAGGAAGTGGCGGAAGGAAGTGGCGGAAGGAAGTGGCGGAAGGAAGGAAGGAAGGAAGGAAGGAAGGAAGGAAGGAAGGAAGGAAGGAAGTGGCGGAAGGAAGTGGCGGAAGGAAGGAAGGAAGGAAGAAAGGAAGGAAGGAAGGAAGTGGCGGAAGGAAGGAAGGAAGGAAGGAAGTGGCGGAAGGAAGTGGCGGAACTGGCGGAAGGAAGTGGCGGAAGGAAGTGGCGGAAGGAAGTGGAGGAAGGAAGTGGCGGAAGGAAGGAAAGAAGTGCGGAAGGAAGTGGCGGAAGGAAGTGGCGGAAGGAAGGAAGGAAGGAAGTGGCGGAAGGAAGGAAGTGGCGGAAGGAAGTGGCGGAAGGAAGTGGCGGAAGGAAGGAAGGAAGTGGCGGAAGGAAGGAAGTGGCGGAAGGAAGGAAGTGGCGGAAGGAAGTGGCGGAAGGAAGTGGCGGAAGGAAGGAAGTGGCGGAAGGAAGGAAGTGGCGGAAGGAAGTGGCGGAAGAAAGTGGCGGAAGGAAGGAAGGAAGTGGCGGAAGGAAGGAAAAAAGGAAGGAAGGAAGGAAGGAAGGAAGGAAGGAAGGAAGGAAGGAAGGAAGGAAGGAAGGAAGGAAGGAAGGAAGGAAGGAAGGAAGGAAGGAAGGAAGGAAGGAAGGAAGGAGGGAAGGAAGGAAGGAAGGAAGGAAGGAAGTGGCGGAAGGAAGTGGCGGAAGGAAGTGGCGGAAGGAAGGAAGGAAGTGGCGGAAGGAAGGAAGGAAGGAAGTGGCGGAAGGAAGGAAGTGGCGGAAGGAAGGAAGGAAGTGGCGGAAGGAAGGAAGGAAGTGGCGGAAGGAAGGAAGGAAGGAAGGAAGGAAGGAAGTGGCGGAAGGAAGGAAGTAGCGGAAGGAAGGAAGTGGCGGAAGGAAGTGGCGGAAGGAAGTGGCGGAAGGAAGGAAGTGGCGGAAGGAAGGAAGTGGCGGAAGGAAAGAAAGTGGCGGAAGGAAGGAAGTGGCGGAAGGAAGGAAGTGGCGGAAGGAAGGAAGGAAGGAAGGAAGGAAGGAAGGAAGGGAAGGAAGGAAGGAAGGAAGGAAGGAAGGAAGGAAGGAAGGAAGGAAGGAAGGAAGGAAGGAAGGAAGGAAGGAAGGAAGGAAGGAAGGAAGGAAGGAAGGAAGGAAGGAAGGAAGGAAGTGGCGGAAGGAAGGAAGTGGCGGAAGGAAGTGGCGGAAGGAAGGAAGGAAGGATATGGCGGAAGGAAGGAAGTGGCGGAAGGAAGTGGCGGAAGGAAGTGGCGGAAGGAAGGAAGGAAGTGGCGGAAGGAAGGAAGTGGCGAAAGGAAGGAAGTGGCGGAAGGAAATGCGGAAGGAAGGAAGCAAGTGGCAGAAGGAAGTGGCGGAAGGAAGGAAGGAAGGATATGGCGGAAGGAAGGAAGTGGCGGAAGGAAGTGGCGGAAGGAAGTGGCGGAAGGAAGGAAGGAAGTGGCGGAAGGAAGGAAGTGGCGAAAGGAAGGAAGTGGCGGAAGGAAGGAAGTGGCGGAAGGAAGTGGCGGAAGGAAGTGCGGAAGGAAGGAAGGAAGTGGCGGAAGGAAGGAAGTGGCGGAAGGAAGGAAGTGGCGGAAGGAAGTGGCGGAAGGAAGTGGCGGAAGGAAGGAAGGAAGTGGCGGAAGGAAGTGGCGGAAGGAAGGGCGGAAGGAAGTGGCGGAAGGAAGGAAGTGGCGGAAGGAAGTGGCGGAAGGAAGTGGCGGAAGGAAGTGGCGGAAGGAAGGAAGGAAGGAAGGAAGGAAGGAAGGAAGGAAGGAAGGAAGGAAGGAAGGAAGGAAGTGGCGGAAGGAAGTGGCGGAAGGAAGGAAGGAAGAAAGGAAGGAAGGAAGGAAGTGGCGGAAGGAAGGAAGGAAGGAAGGAAGTGGCGGAAGGAAGTGGCGGAACTGGCGGAAGGAAGTGGCGGAAGGAGTGGCGGAAGGAAGTGGAGGAAGGAAGTGGCGGAAGGAAGGAAAGAAGTGGCGGAAGAAGTGGCGGAAGGAAGTGGCGGAAGGAAGGAAGGAAGGAAGTGGCGGAAGGAAGGAAGTGGCGGAAGGAAGTGCGGAAGGAAGTGGCGGAAGGAAGGAAGGAAGTGGCGGAAGGAAGGAAGTGGCGGAAGGAAGGAAGTGGCGGAAGGAAGTGGCGGAAGGAAGTGGCGGAAGGAAGTGGCGGAAGGAAGTGGCGGAAGGAAGGAAGTGGCGGAAGGAAGGAAGGAAGTGGCGGAAGGAAGGAAGGAAGTGGCGGAAGGAAGGAAGGAAGGAAGGAAGTGGCGGATGGAAGGAAGTAGCGGAAGGAAGGAAGTGGCGGAAGGAAGTGGCGGAAGGAAGTGGCGGAAGGAAGGAAGTGGCGGAAGGAAGGAAGTGGCGGAAGGAAAGAAAGTGGCGGAAGGAAGGAAGTGGCGGAAGGAAGGAAGTGGCGGAAGGAAGGAAGGAAGGAAGGAAGGAAGGAAGGAAGGGAAGGAAGGAAGGAAGGAAGGAAGGAAGGAAGGAAGGAAGGAAGGAGGAAGGAAGGAAGGAAGGAAGGAAGGAAGGAAGGAAGGAAGGAAGGAAGGAAGGAAGGAAGTGGCGGAAGGAAGGAAGTGGCGGAAGGAAGTGGCGGAAGGAAGTGGCGGATGAAGGAAGTGGCGGAAGGAAGGAAGGAAGGAAGGAAGGAAGGAAGGAAGGATGGAAGGAAGGAAGTGGCGGAAGGAAGGAAGTGGCGGAAGGAAGTGGCGGAAGGAAGGAAGTGGCGGAAGGAAGTGGCGGAAGGAAGTGGCGGAAGGAAGTGGCGGAAGGAAGGAAGGAAATGGCGGAAGGAAGGAAGGAAGTGGCGGAAGGAAGTGCGGAAGGAAGTGGCGGAAGGAAGGAAGTGGCGGAAGGAAGGAAGTGGCGGAAGGAAGTGGCGGATGGAAGTGGCGGAAGGAAGAAGGAAGGAAGGAAGGAAGGAAGGAAGGAAGGAAGGAAGGAAGGAAGGAAGGAAGGAAGGAAGGAAGGAAGGAAGGAAGGAAGGAAGGAAGGAAGGAAGGAAGGAAGGAAGGAAGGAAGGAAGGAAGGAAGGAAGTGGCGGAACTGGCGGAAGGTAGTGGCGGAAGGAAGTGGCGGAAGGAAGGAAGGAAGGAAGTGGCGGAAGGAAGGAAGGAAGTGGCGGAAGGAAGTGGCGGAAGGAAGTGCGGAAGGAAGGAAGGAAGGATATGGCGGAAGGAAGGAAGTGGCGGAAGGAAGTGGCGGAAGGAAGGAAGGAAGGATATGCGGAAGGAAGGAAGTGGCGGAAGGAAGTGGCGGAAGGAAGTGGCGGAAGGAAGGAAGTGGCGAAAGGAAGGAAGTGGCGGAAGGAAGGAAGTGGCGGAAGGAAGTGGCGGAAGGAAGTGGCGGAAGGAAGGAAGGAAGTGGCGGAAGGAAGGAAGTGGCGGAAGGAAGGAAGTGGCGGAAGGAAGTGGCGGAAGGAAGTGGCGGAAGGAAGGAAGGAAGTGGCGGAAGAAGTGGCGGAAGGAAGTGGCGGAAGGAAGTGGCGGAAGGAAGTGGCGGAAGAAGGAAGTGGCGGAAGGAAGTGGCAGAAGGAAGTGGCGGAAGGAAGGAAGGAAGGAAGGAAGGAAGGAAGGAAGGAAGGAAGGAAGGAAGGAAGGAAGGAAGGAAGGAAGGAAGGAAGGAAGTGGCGGAAGGAAGTGGCGGAAGGAAGGAAGGAAGTGGCGGAAGGAAGTGGCGGAAGGAAGTGGCGGAAGGAAGGAAGTGGCGGAAGGAAGGAAGTGGCGGAAGGAAGGAAGTGGCGGAAGGAAGAAGGAAGGAAGTGGCGGAGGAAGTGGCGGAAGGAAGTGGCGGAAGGAAGGAAGTGGCGGAAGGAAGTGGCGGAAGGAAGTGGCGGAAGGAAGTGGCGGAAGGAAGTGGCGGAAGGAAGTGGCGGAAGGAAGGAAGGAAGGGGCGGAAGGAAGGAAGGAAGGGGCGGAAGAAGGAAGGAAGGAAGGAAGGAAGGAAGGAAGGAAGGAAGGAAGGAAGGAAGGAAGGAAGGAAGGAAGGAAGGAAGGAAGGAAGGAAGGAAGGAAGGAAGGAAGGAAGGAAGGAAGGAAGGAAGGAAGGAAGGAAGGAAGTGGCGAAGGAAATGGCGGAAGGAAGGAAGGAAGTGGCGGAAGGAAGTGGCGGAAGGAAGTGGCGGAAGGAAGTGGCGGAAGGAAGTGGCGGAAGGAAGGAAGGAAGGAAGGAAGGAAGGAAGGAAGGAAGGAAGGAAGGAAGGAAGGAAGGAAGGAAGTGGCGGAAGGAAGTGGCGGAAGGAAGGAAGGAAGTGCGGAAGGAAGGAAGTGGCGGAAGGAAGGAAGTGGCGGAAGGAAGTGGCGGAATGAAGTGGCGGAAGGAAGGAACGAAGTGGCGGAAGGAAGGAAGTGGCGGAAGGAAGTGGCGGAAGGAAGTGGCGGAAGGAAGTGGCGGAAGGAAGTGGCGGAAGGAAGGAAGTGGCGGAAGGAAGGAAGTGGCGGAAGGAAGGAAGGAAGGAAGGAAGGAAGGAAGGAAGGAAGGAAGGAAGGAAGGAAGAAAGTGGCGGAAGGAAGTGGCGGAAGGAAGGAAGTGGCGGAAGGAAGGAAGTGGCGGAAGGAAGGAATGAAGGAAGGAAGTGGCGGAAGGAAGGAAGGAAGTGGCGGAAGGAAGGAAGGAAGTGGCAGAAGGAAAGAAGTGGCGGAAGGAAGGAAGGAAGGAAGGAAGGAAGGAAGGAAGGAAGGAAGGAAGGAAGGAAGGAAGGAAGGAAGGAAGGAAGGAAGGAAGGAAGGAAGGAAGGAAGGAAGGAAGGAAGGAAGGAAGGAAGGAAGGAAGGAAGGAAGAAGGAAGTGGCGGAAGGAAGTGGCGGAAGGAAGGAAGGAAGTGGCGGAAGGAAGGAAGGAAGTGGCGGAAGGAAGTGGCAGAAGGAAGTGGCGGAAGGAAGGAAGGAGGAAGGAAGGAAGGAAGGAAGGAATGAAGGAAGGAAGGAAGGAAGGAAGGAAGGAAGGAAGGAAGGAAGGAAGGAAGGAAGGAAGGAAGGAAGGAAGGAAGGAAGGAAGGAAGGAAGGAAGGAAGGAAGGAAGGAAGGAAGAAGGAAGGAAGGAAGGAAGAAGGAAGTGGCGGAAGGAAGGAAGTGGCGGAAGGAAGTGGCGATGAAGGAAGTGGCGGAAGGAAGGAAGGAAGTGGCGGAAGGAAAAGAAGTGGCGGAAGGAAGGAAGGAAGGAAGGAAGGAAGGAAGGAAGAAGGAAGGAAGGAAGGAAGGAAGGAAGGAAGGAAGGAAGGAAGGAAGGAGGAAGGAAGGAAGAAGGAAGGAAGGAAGGAAGTGGCGGAAGGAAGGAAGGAAGTGGCGGAAGGAAGGAAGGAAGTGGCGGAAGGAAGTGGCGGAAGGAAGTGGCGGAAGGAAGTGGCGGAAGGAAGGAAGGAAGTGGCGGAAGGAAGGAAGTGGCGGAAGGGAGGAAGGAAGGAAGGAAGGAAGGAAGGAAGGAAGGAAGGAAGGAAGGAAGGAAGGAAGGAAGGAAGGAAGGAAGGAAGGAAGGAAGAAGGAAGGAAGAAAGGAAGGAAGGAAGGAAGGAAGGAAGGAAGGAAGTGGCGGAAGGAAGGAAGGAAGGAAGGAAGTGGCGGAAGGAAGGAAGTGGCGGAAGGAATGAAGTGGCGGAAGGAAGGAAGTGGCGGAAGGAAGTGGCGGAAGGAAGTGGCGGAAGGAAGTGGGGAAGGAAGTGGCGGAAGTAAGTGGCGGAAGGAAGGAAGGAAGGAAGTGGCGGAAGGAAGGAAGGAAGGAAGTGGCGGAAGGAAGGAAGGAAGTGGCGGAAGGAAGGAAGAAGTGGCGGAAGGAAGTGGCGGAAGGAAGTGCGGAAGGAAGGGGCGGAAGGAAGTGGCGGAAGGAAGTGGCGGAAGGAAGGAAGGAAGGATATGGCGGAAGGAAGGAAGTGGCGGAAGGAAGTGCGGAAGGAAGTGGCGGAAGGAAGGAAGGAAGTGGCGGAAGGAAGGAAGTGGCGAAAGGAAGGAAGTGGCGGAAGGAAGGAAGTGGCGGAAGGAAGTGGCGGAAGGAAGTGGCGGAAGGAAGGAAGGAAGTGCGGAAGGAAGGAAGTGGCGAAGGAAGGAAGTGGCGAAGGAAGTGGCGGAAGGAAGTGGCGGAAGGAAGGAAGTGGCGGAAGGAAGTGGCGGAAGGAAGTGGCGGAAGGAAGTGGCGGAAGGAAGGAAGGAAGGAAGGAAGGAAGGGGCGGAAGGAAGTGGCGGAAGGAAGGAAGGAAGTGGCGGGAGGAAGTGGCGGAAGGAAGTGGCGGAAGGAAGGAAGTGGCGGAAGGAAGGAAGTGGCGGAAGGAAGTGGCGGAAGGAAGGAAGGAAGGAAGTGGCGGAAGGAAGTGGCGGAAGGAAGTGGCGGAAGGAAGGAAGTGGCGGAAGGAAGTGGCGGAAGGAAGTGGCGGAAGGATGGAAGGAAGGAAGGAAGGAAGGAAGCAAGGAAGGAAGGAAGGGGCGGAAGGAAGGAAGGAAGGGGCGGAAGGAAGGAAGGAAGGGGCGGAAGGAAGGGGCGGAAGGAAGGGGCGGAAGGAAGGAAGGAAGGAAGGAAGGAAGGAAGGAAGGAAGGAAGGAAGGAAGGAAGGAAGGAAGGAAGGAAGGAAGGAAGGAAGGAAGGAAGGAAGGAAGGAAGGAAGGAAGGAAGGAAGGAAGGAAGGAAGGAAGGAAGGAAGGAAGTGGCGAAGGAAATGGCGGAAGGAAGGAAGGAAGTGGCGGAAGGAAGTGGCGGAAGGAAGTGGCGGAAGGAAGTGGCGGAAGGAAGTGGCGGAAGGAAGGAAGGAAGGAAGGAAGGAAGGAAGGAAGGAAGGAAGGAAGGAAGGAAGGAAGGAAGGAAGGAAGGAAGGAAGGAAGGAAGGAAGGAAGGAAGGAAGGAAGGAAGGAAGGAAGGAAGGAAGGAAGGAAGGAAGGAAGGAAGGAAGGAAGGAAGGAAGGAAGGAAGGAAGGAAGGAAGTGGCGGAAGGAAGGAAGTGGCGGAAGGAAGTTGCGGAAGGAAGTGGCGGAAGGAAGGAAGGAAGTGGCGGAAGGAAGGAAGTGGCGGAAGAAGGAAGTGGCGGAAGGAAGTGGCGAAAGGAAGTGGCGGAAGGAAGGAACGAAGTGGCGGAAGGAAGGAAGTGGCGGAAGGAAGTGGCGGAAGGAAGTGGCGGAAGGAAGTGGCGGAAGGAAGTGGCGGAAGGAAGGAAGTGGCGGAAGGAAGGAAGGAAGGAAGGAAGGAAGGAAGGAAGGAAGGAAGGAAGGAAGGAAGGAAGGAAGGAAGAAAGTGGCGGAAGGAAGTGGCGGAAGGAAGGAAGTGGCGGAAGGAAGGAAGTGGCGGAAGGAAGGAATGAAGGAAGGAAGTGGCGGAAGGAAGGAAGGAAGTGGCGGAAGGAAGGAAGGAAGTGGCGGAAGGAAAGAAGTGGCGGAAGGAAGGAAGGAAGGAAGGAAGGAAGGAAGGAAGGAAGGAAGGAAGGAAGGAAGGAAGGAAGGAAGGAAGGAAGGAAGGAAGGAAGGAAGGAAGGAAGGAAGGAAGGAAGGAAGTGCGGAAGGGAAGGAAGGAAGTGGCGGAAGGAAGGAAGGAAGTGGCGGAAGGAAGTGGCGGAAGGAAGTGGCGGAAGGAAGTGGCGGAAGGAAGTGGCGGAAGGAAGTGGCGGAGGAAGGAAGGAAGGAAGGAAGGAAGGAAGGAAGGAAGGAAGGAAGGAAGGAAGGAAGGAAGGAAGGAAGAAAGGAAGGAAGGAAGGAAGGAAGGAAGGAAGGAAGGAAGGAAGAAAGGAAGGAAGGAAGGAAGGAAGGAAGGAAGGAAGGAAGGAAGGAAGGAAGTGGCGGAAGGAAGGAAGGAAGGAAGGAAGTGGCGGAAGGAAGGAAGTGGCGGAAGGAATGAAGTGGCGGAAGGAAGGAAGTGGCGGAAGGAAGTGGCGGAAGGAAGTGGCGGAAGGAAGTGGCGAAGTAAGTGGCGGAAGGAAGGAAGGAAGGAAGTGGCGGAAGGAAGGAAGGAAGGAAGTGGCGGAAGGAAGGAAGGAAGTGGCGGAAGGAAGGAAGGAAGTGGCGGAAGGAAGTGGCGGAAGGAAGTGGCGGAAGGAAGGGGCGGAAGGAAGTGGCGGAAGGAAGTGGCGAAGGAAGGAAGGAGGATATGGCGGAAGGAAGGAAGTGGCGGAAGGAAGTGGCGGAAGGAAGTGGCGGAAGGAAGGAAGGAAGTGGCGGAAGGAAGGAAGTGGCGAAAGGAAGGAAGTGGCGGAAGGAAGGAAGTGGCGGAAGGAAGTGGCGGAAGGAAGTGGCAGAAGGAAGGAAGGAAGTGGCGGAAGGAAGGAAGTGGCGGAAGGAAGGAAGTGGCGGAAGGAAGTGGCGGAAGGAAGTGGCGGAAGGAAGGAAGGAAGTGGCGGAAGGAAGTGGCGGAAGGAAGTGGCGGAAGGAAGTGGCGGAAGGAAGTGGCGGAAGGAAGGAAGTGGCGGAAGGAAGGAAGTGGCGGAAGGAAGTGGCGGAAGGAAGTGGCGGAAGGAAGGAAGTGGCGGAAGGAAGGAAGTGGCGGAAGGAAGTGGCGGAAGGAAGGAAGGAAGGAAGTGGCGGAAGGAAGTGGCGGAAGGAAGTGGCGGAAGGAAGGAAGTGGCGGAAGGAAGTGGCGGAAGGAAGTGGCGGAAGGATGGAAGGAAGGAAGGAAGGAGGAAGGAAGGAAGGAAGGAAGGGGCGGAAGGAAGGAAGGAAGGGGCGGAAGGAAGGGGCGGAAGGAAGGGGCGGAAGGAAGGAAGGAAGGAAGGAAGGAAGGAAGGAAGGAAGGAAGGAAGGAAGGAAGGAAGGAAGGAAGGAAGGAAGGAAGGAAGGAAGGAAGGAAGGAAGGAAGGAAGGAGTGGCGAAGGAAATGGCGGAAGGAAGGAAGGAAGTGGCGGAAGGAAGTGGCGGAAGGAAGTGGCGGAAGGAAGTGGCGGAAGGAAGTGGCGGAAGGAAGTGGCGGAAGGAAGGAAGGAAGGAAGGAAGGAAGGAAGGAAGGAAGGAAGGAAGGAAGGAAGAAGGAAGGAAGGAAGGAAGAAAGGAAAGAAGGAAGTGGCGGAAGGAAGTGGCGGAACTGGCGGAAGGAAGTGGCGGAAGGAAGTGGCGGAAGGAAGTGGGGGAAGGAAGGAAGGAAGTGGCCGAAGGAAATGGTGGAAGGAAGTGGCGGAAGGAAGGAAGGAAGGAAGTGGCGGAAGGAAGAAGTGGCGGAAGGAAGTGGCGGAAGGAAGTGGCGGAAGAAGGAAGGAAGTGGCGGAAGGAAGGAAGTGGCGGAAGGAAGGAAGTGGCGGAAGGAAGGAAGTGGCGGAAGGAAGTGGCGGAAGGAAGTG